>JAJOOO010003815.1:0-67930 GCA_029582685.1 Solanum piurae
TGAAAATATTTTTTAACAACAAACTTAAAAAAATAAAATTGGGGTGGAGGGGGGGGGGGCTGGTAAGGGGTTGGGGGGGTGGTAGGGAGGTTGGGGGGAGGGTGGTGGTCGAGGGTAGGGATGAAAAATGAAATTTTGAAGTTGAAAATATTTTTAAAAAATAAACTTAAAATTTTTTTTTGTGATGGGGGGCTGGTAGGGGGTGGGTGGGGGGGTCGAGGGTAGGGGTGAAAAAATGAAATTTTGAAGTTGAAAATATTTTTTTAAAATAAACTTAAATTTTTTTTGGGGGGGTGGGTGGATGGGTTGGGGGTGGGGGTCGAGGGTAGGGGTGAAAAAAATGAATTTTTGAAGTTTAAAATATTTTTTAAAAACAAAATTAAATTTTTTTTGTGAGTGGGTGAGGGACTGGTAGGGGGTGGGTGGGTGGGTGGGTGGGGGGGTCGAGGTAGAGGTGAAAAAAAAGAAATTTTGAAGTTGAAAATATTTTTAAAAAATAAATTTCAAAATCTTTTTGAGGGTGGAGGGGCTGGTAGGGGGTGGGTGGGTGGGTGAGTGGGTTCGAAAGAGAGTTTTGAAAAATGTTTTCCTTAAGTTTTGAAGGGAAGTCATTTTCCTTAAATTTGAGGAAAATGAGTTGATTTGGAAAATATTTTCCAAAACATTTAACCCAACCAAACATGGGAAAATTAGAAAATATTTTCCGAAAAATATTTTCTTTCATACCAAACACACCCATATTCTTGTTTTTCTTTCTTTTTTGTGTTTTTTGGTTCTTTGTCTCTGTTTGCTTCTCGTCTTTGGGTAGATTTTTCAGACCTTTGTACATCTTTGTTTGTGTGATCAAATAAATGAGACATCTAGTTCCAACCTATAATTATTTTAATTTTAAAAAAAAGTACAACGTAAAATAAAAATTGCTTTAAGAACTTCTGTTATTATGTGTACTTATAAAAAAATTATATTATTTATTTACCTTTTTTTTTTTAAAGAAGAGTTGGAAGTCTTTCCATCCTATAATTAATTAAGTCATTTTAAATTATATCATATGCATGTGAATATTAGATACATATTTTTTATTTTGTTTTGTACACTGATAAAAAATAATTGTGTCAATCTAATTTGCTTACTTATTTGTTGTAAATAATGTATATTAAGACAACAAGTTAAATGTTCAATAAACAACAATTTATGTTTTCTAAGTTCTACATAACTAAATCCTAAATAAATAATACTAAATTATTAATAACTCTGTAACTTATATTTTTTCATAATTAATATCTGCATAACTGTAATCAGTAACTAAATGGCCCCTAACTGTCTACAGATTCATATAATGGAGTAAATTAGTGCGCTATATGAATCATTAAATTAGAACAAAGTTTTGATGATTTCTATCCTACATTTTATAGACTTGAATGTTTAGATTGATGATTATGAGAGGAAAACTAGTTAGTTGAATGATATACTCCTTTAAAACACTCAAAAAGGACTTAGAATAGGGCTAACAAACTTAGGAAAGGAACAAAATAATACTAGAACACGTACAGGATGTTTCTAAAAAAATGCAGCAGGCCTCCATGAAAGGCTCTACGGCCCGTGGAACATTCACGGGCCGTAGTTCTGGTCTTAGGGCATCGACTGCCTGACATAGCTTTACTAAAACGAACATAACTTTTTACTCCTAACTATAAATGAGGAGAATTTGGTAGCGTTGAAAAAATGACTCATAGACCTTTAATTTGATAGGTTATGGGCCACCTTTTTCATTATAGTCTGAGATTTATGATTGTTTGAAGTTGATCTAAGTAAAATTTTATATAAAAACTGCATCGATAAGGAAGTTTTCAACTCAAGTTTATGCTAGGAGATTCTTGTGACCTTAATTCATATCCAAATTCATTCTCACACTAAATAATTGACCTTAACACCTAAAAACAATATAAGAATCACCTGATACGACCTTATAGGCGAATGGAGAATTATTCGGGTCTTAGCTTAGAAACGTTTAAGGTGTTACAGTTTTAAAAAATGTTACCTAGTAACATGTGTTTAAGCTCTAGCGTTGGGCTTGAGGATGATTATGGGCAAGTTGGTGTAGACTCGATATTGATTGTTGATCTAGTTGAGGGTCATTATGAAGATGATCTATAAATTAAAGAGGTCACTTTTTGGGGATAGGTTCTACAAGTTATCCAATTATAGAGAGACTTTGATTATATTAAGGTAATATACTGCCCTAAGTCATGCAGAAGGCTATGTCACCCCAAATTTTCTTTAGTTGGGGTGAGAATATCACGTCCCAAGACTACCCCCTAGATGGAATATGGTACTTAGAGACACAAGTGACCCCATGATAACATCATGAGAAGATAGTGAGAATAACATAACATAAATCAACGATAAAGGATAATTGAATGTGGAAGTGATAAGATGTGGTAGTCCAGCACGTGCTAAGGGACTGGGTTAATAATACACCGAATACAATAGAAGATACTAAACTATAAAGTAAGAACAACAAGTAGCTTTACGTGGAAATCTCCTTAATCAAGGGATAAAAACCACGATTTGTCACATAGGGTTTTCAACTATTTTCAAGCAACAAATGAATATAGACTCCAAATACACATAAAGAGATTAAACTCTTACTCACACTACTCGTAATAACCCTATTACAAAGAGAGCCAAATCAATTCCTCCATTTCCCACTATATCAACCAACTCTAATTAATATAGACTTCAATCGCACACCACACAGTTAATTCTAACTATATTCATTATTTGTTTTTACAAAAGGATTGTTGTGCTCATTTATAGATTAGAAACGGATCTTACAAGTTCACCACAACATAAGCATTTCCTAACAACACCTAGAAGACACACTCGATAACTCTATCAGATCCCTTAATTTTGTTGATGGCTTAAGTTCTTCAAACACAGAGTTCAACTTTTTAATGAATGTTGTATGATTTTACTTGGTTGTTTCAATAAATAGAGGATGTATTATCCTTTGAACGAACAACCTAGTGCTTTTTCATTGGTGGAGTACACTGGTCTCATTTCCTATGCTCATCAACCACGTCAGTTATGTAAGCTTTACAGTTGTTCACCATCTAGGCTAGAACAATGCTACTCAGATTTGGACCAAGTCCCAGCATTTGTGAATATCATCAAAACACTAAATTACAACACCCCCCCCCCCATTTTTGATGATGGCAGACAAACACTCCACCACATTAGCATGTTATCATTCATTCTCATCATCACCAATGCCACCACCTACTTTTCCCCTATCACCGGTACTTCCTTTCAACACACAGTACATACAAATTTCCCCTTTTGACTTCATAAAAAAGTTAGAGCAGTAAATATACTCTTGATGTCAGGCAAGTGCATAGTGAATTTAGAGCCAAATGGAAACACATAACATGAACAACCAAGCAAACATGGAAGAAATGACATAACAAAGCAGAGCAAGATATCAAAAAACAAGAAAAACATCCACCAAACTATTTGTTAGAGTAATTACAAACACAAAAGAACATAATGTCACGGCATACAAAGACTGAAAAGAAACATCAAGGGAGGACTTTTAGGAGGGAGGGGTCTGAGGGGCAAAGGACTACAAGATAAAATTCAGAGGTCTGTTGGATTCAGTGTGGGCCTGCAGAAGCTGCTTAGTGACAGACTTAACTTCCTCGTCCAATTTAGCATTCAACTCCAGCACCTTAGTAATTCTTGCTTTTAGGTCATCCAATTCACCCTGCACATCAGCACTTGGACCGGGTCCCTGAGATTTTTCCTTTTGAAGTAAAGCCTTAAGTCGGGTGATCTCCAACTCTTTTGTTGCCAAAATGCTAGTGAGATCTTCCATTTCTCGTTTGAGCAAATCATGTTGCTCGGGAAGTTTCGAGATTTGAGACTTGGACTTGACCTTCCCTTCTGTACATTGACACTCAATAAAAGTGCACATACAGAAGGCTTGCTTGATGGTCTCTCCGACTCTTTTTCCAAGAGGAACATTAAAATGATTGAAGAACCTATTAGTAGATTCACATAAGCCATTCCTTGACGTCAATCCTTGATTGTCATAATCTTGTGCATGTGCTCCAACATCACCCTTGGAAAATTTCTAGCTTCATATTTGTCCAGTGCTTCCATAAGGAATAGGTCTACTGATGAGGCAACTATTCTCTTCTCATTATGAGGTGGTAATACTTTGTTGACAAATTCAAAGTACAACTAGTGCTCCCCTTTAAGATACTTCTTGGAACCCAGAGCACTTAAGACCCTCCGTTTTTGCTGCATTCTTGACATAAATTTTTTATGGTGCGCATCCTTCCACAGACCTGATCCCCAGGCATGGAACTTCTAGAGTAATGCTCAGAATGTCTTCACTCAAGTGAATATCTACCTCATGAACTCATGCGTTAATACTCCCATCCTTATGTAGTTCTATTTTATAATAAAATTCTCGAACATCGGGCTCATGCAGGTAAGAAGAGGGACAGTCAAACAAGTGCTCCATTCATGTAGACACACCGTCAAACAAGTGTCTCATACCTCATTTATCCAAAGCATCAGGATCAAATACTCTTCCATTTAGTACCTTTTGAGATTTGAGGATATTTACTCTTTCCTCCCTGGTTAACACCTTTTCATTCTTTTTTCGTTTTGACCGATGCACCTGATCCCTTATCCTGCTCCACTTCTTGCTTAGTTTTCTAATGTGTAGATTCCTTTTTCCTTTGTTTTTTTTTTCTTTGGTTGTGTTTCGTGTTTGAACCTTTTTCCTATCCACTACTTTTCTCAACTTAGTAACAACTATTGCGATGCCCTCAAATTTAGTGGCACTCCCATCAGGAATGGTAGACACATCAATCAGGTTTTCAGGCAGAAAATCCACATATTAAGATCCAATTGTCTTCCTCTTTCATTTGTTGTGACTGGTCCTTGCCTTGTTGGCAGCCATAGTGTCACTAAACAATTTCTTCTGAGACCCACACATAGCATAGTTTTGACCTCCTTGACAGGAGAAGAATCAAGCATCTTTCCCTTCCCTTTTCAGATTGTTTACTCCTTTCATGTTTTAATTGCTTGGACAGCTTTTGAACTTTGTCAACTAGGGAATTTTGATTGCTATGGATTGTTCATGGGCATTTTCTCCACTTCATATTTTTCTCTTCCACGTTAGAGGGACAATATCCTCATCTTCATCCAAATTTTCCTGAACAAAGTCAATAGGTAACCTAACATTTGGAGTTTGATCAAACAGGGGCCTAGACTTATTTACTGTTGGTTCTAGAGATTTGCATCCAAACTCAGAGAATGGAGGCTGAATAACTCTCTTTATGTTGGTTAAACTCTAGATAACTCATTCATCACCAGTAGCTAGAATTTTGGACTTCGTTCCTCTTTCAACTAGAATATCTCCATCAAACAACCTCTTTGACATTGTGGAGGATACGGGGCCTGGTTGAGAAGTGACATCTGGATCGACTGGCTTTTCATTTGTGGAAGGTTTGACCATGGACTCTTCCTCTGAATAAGTAGAAGCATTTTTAAATTTATTGGGAGAGAAGGAGAGAACCATACTGAAGAGTAAGAAAGAGTTTTGTCCTGAGAATGATGAGTTGTGTTGATTCCAACTTCAGGGGATACAAGAACTTTAGTAAGAGGATTTTCCGACTCACCAGTTTCTCCGACTCCACACATGGGAGTTAAGGGAGAGGGATTTTTTGGAAGAGATATAGGGGAAAACTGAAAGGAACTAGGTGCTTTGACTATTGGGGGATATAGTCTTTTGGTGGAGAGGATGATTTAGATATTCTTAAGAAATTTTAAGAAAGAGGGAGAGATTTTGAGAAGATGAAGGCAGATAGGATTAAGTTTTGGGCTTTTTAAGTCTAGTGTGTCGGGTCCCTGAACAAAGGTGACCTTTGGTATTAGAAGAAAAAAGACGTTTCCTTTAACCAGACAAAGGAGGGGGAGAGGACACGTGGCAAGTGACCATTTGTAGTAATAACTCAAACATGGGAAAAAGAACTAACCTCTAAGCAAGGACCTGGTCCCACTCTTTAATTTGACTTCACTTGCCCTGATTGGTATGTATTATTCTTTCCTTTATCTATAATTCCATTAGTGTATTATCACACCCCGAGGCTAACCCCTAGACGTAACACGGGACCTAGGATCACAAATGACCCCAAACTAACCCTGAGTCTCGCATATCACAAGCATACTGAAATATAAATAACTAAGTGGAATGATAACTATAAAATGAGTCAAAACTAAAAGAACTTCAAATGAAAATATAACTGAATATATAGGGGAAACAACCCCAAAACAACTGAGCATTGACTCTATGTCTAAAATCCTTTACTACTGTTGAGTTTTTGGGACAATTCCCCAACTAACCCAAAAGAATATTGAAGGGCTGAAAGTAAGGTAACTAAACAAAACATAAAGAAACGCACTCAAACTATGAGTACTCACCATTCAAGTTGTTGAGTATGGTCTTGAAATCATACTAAGTGTTATCTGGATGATGAGCGCCTGAACCTAGATCATAAAATGATATAGCACAGAGTATGTGTCAGTACTTTGAATGTATTGAGCATGCAGGATACAGATTCTAAGTTGAACGATATAAACAAAATAACATAATACTGAAAATATAGACTAAGCATGGAGATAAGTTGTACTGAAGTATAACTGAAAATTGAGCTAGATGCAATGACCAAGTACTAAACATGGAGATAACATGTTGAATGGAATACTGAAGTAAATGATTATAACATGGTCAATGCAAAAAGCGTATGAATGTGGGAGCTACTATTAACTTACATAAACCACGTGAGCTAAATGTGGAGTCCGATGTATACGGCCCATCGAGAAGACCCAATATACCTTGCCAGGGGTATAGAGGCATGACTATGGTGTGATCACTAAAAATTGATGCCTAACAGAGGGAACTTTTGAACCTATATTGGCACGTAGTTAAGGGATTTTAAGGGTACGTTTTACCCTAGTCCAACTCGGTGCTAAGTGTACTTCCAACTGAACATGTATAGCAAAATGCAACTGAAAATACTGAGTATCTCAAAATACTTACATATTATTTGAGAATGCAACATATATAGTGAAAGATATGTCATTCGAATTTTGAAGCATGATTTTCTTACAGATATGCCTAGCAAGTAAAATTCATGAAATACTGATGATAAATACAAACTAGGGCACTGAGTTCTATACACGGGACTACATTAATTCTCCAAGAAAATAGGTAATCAATGCAATGGAACTATAGTAGCTAACTTTCAATGGATTCCCAAGATTTGGGAACCCTAGGTCTGAGCAATTTATGGAGAAACTGAAGAATTGATTAAATTCTAGGGACCTAATGGGTGAAAGGAACCCACTAGTGAAATCTCACATACCTTGTGATGAAAACTACGGAGAAAATCCTTCGGATTTTGGGGCTCAACTTGAAGAAGACCTCTACTTGTTCTTGGAAAAACTATCACCTCTTTTCTCTTCTTTTCATTCTAAGTTAGATAATTTCAGGAGAATGAGAGTTCTGGGTAGTTTCTTACTAGATTATTAAGCTTAGACTGAGTAAAACGACGTAGTTTAAGTACCAAACACATAGGGAAAAAGACCAATGCGACCCTGACTTTAAAACTGACGAAGTGACTTCAAGACAAGCTTCACGGGCTGTCCAGAGCAACACGGCCCGTCAAGTGGATCGTGAAGATGCTCTGCCCGATATGGCTTTAATATTTTGGGCATAACATTTTACTCCAAGCTTGGAATTGGGAAAACTCGGTTGCGTTGGAAAGAGGATTCCAAGGTCTTTATTTTATGGGTTGTGAGCCACCTAATTCATTCTGTGCTGAAAGACATGATCGTTTAAAGTTGATCCAAACCTCAAACTCTGACAAGCCTCTTTCACAAGCCACTTCACGGCTCGTGTGAAGCACCACGGGTCGTTTAGGCGACTGTGGTTCTTAACAGATGCTTGGGTGTACTGTGCCCTTTTTCACGGGCCACTCCACGGTCGGTGTAAAGTTCCATGGACCGTGTAGTGGTCTGTGGTCCTTCATAGTAACTGGGGTGGTTTTCTGCTCCTTTCATGGGACAGTTCATGGCTCGAGTGGAGCTCCACGATCCATCTAGTGGTCCGTGGTCTTTCAGATTTTGTTTGGTGCACAACCACGAGCTGGGTGACTGGTTGTGGTCCTCTTCACGATCCATGGACCCTTCCGTGGTTTGCAACTTTCTCTTATTAAATCTTAGTTCTGGTTTTTTTGAGGTGTTACAATATATCCCCCTTGATATCATTTGTCCTCAAATGAAGTCTAAACAAGTTGAGTTTGGAAGAAAGAGCTGAAATCCCTACCAACTGAATACTAGAAACTAATATCTAACTAAACTGAGTTTCATGAACATACAAATATGCTCAAATGCAATGATAACTGAGGGAACATGATACTAATAATGAATTTCACAAGAGTAAGCTGGGAGAATGGATAGGAACTATTACCTCGAGCTTAAACTAAATCGGAATGAAAGAGGTGAGGATACTTGGCCATCATGGTTGCTTCTGCTTCCCAAGTAGCTCCCTCTACGGACTGATTCCTCCACAAAACCTTTACTGAAGCTACTTCCTTATTTCTCAAGCAGCGAACCTGACGGTCAAGAATTTCAATCGGAACCTCTTCATAGGTGAGGCTATCATTTATAGACACACTCTCTAAAGATACTATCAATGTTGGATCACCCACACACTTCTTCAATAAGACATGTTGATGACTCGATGAACCGCTGCTAGTTTTGCTGGCAACTCTAACTCATAAGCCACCTTACCAACCCTTTTCAGGATTCTGTAAGGGCCTACATACTTGGGACTCAGCTTCTCTTTCTTGCAAAATCTCATCACCCCTTTCATGGGTGACACCTAAAGGAAAACCCAATCATCGATTTCAAACTCTAAGTTCATTCTCCTTACATCTACATAGGACTTATGACGACTTTGAGTTATCTTAAGTCTATCACTGATGAGCTGAACTTTCTCCATAGCCTCATAAATCGAATCTGGCTGAATCAAGGCTGCTTCACCTACTTTGAACCAACCAATAGAAGACCTGCATCTACACCCATATAGTGCCTCATAAGGGGTCATTTGAATATTGTAATTGAAGCTATTATTATAGGCGAACTCTATGAGAGGTAGGTGATCATCCCAATTACCCTTGAAATTGATCACGCAAGCTCTCAACATGTACTCTAAGGTCTGAATGGTATGCTATGCCATACCATCCATCTGTGGATGAAATACTGTACTAAGATTTACCTGAGTACCAAGACCTTTCTGAAATAGTTTCCAAAAATGAGATATAAACTAGGGACCTCTATTTGAGAATATAGATAAGGGAACCCATGAAACCAGATTATCTCTCTAATGTATAGTCTAGCATAATCCTCCTTAGAATCTATAGTCTTTACAATCAAGAAGTGAGCTGAGTTAGTGACTCTGTCCACTATCACCCAAATGGCATCATGTTGTCTGTGAGTACAAGGTAAACCCGTAATGAAATCCATGTTTATCACTTTCCTTTTCCATGTAGGAATGCTAATCTCTTGAGTCACACCTATTGGTTTCTGATGTTCTACTTTAACCTATTGACAGTTAGGACACTTAGCCACAAAACTTGTGATGTCCCTCTTCATGTCGTTCCACTAATAGACTTCCCATAGATCATGGTACATCTTAGTGGCACCCGGATAAATAGAATATCTAGAATTATGGGTTTTTATAAGGATATGCTGCCTCAACTAACCCATATTTGGAACACATAAGAGACCGTGGTGACGAAGCACACCATCTCCCCCTTGGGAGAAAACCTCAACTTTCCACAAATGAACTACACCTTTCAATTGAAGAAATATAGAATCACTATTCTGATTTTCCTTTACCTCCGCTACCAATGACGATTTTGACCCAGTTTGAACTATCACACCATCATCTGACGTGTCCATAAGGCAAACGCCTAAGCGAGCAAGCCAGTGAACATCTTTGGCTAATTCATTCTTCTCTTCCTCAACATGTGCTACACTACCCATGGATAGTCTATTGAGGGCGTCAGCCACTATATTGGCCTTACGTGAATGATAGAGAACATTCATGTCGTAGTCTTTAAGGAATTTAAGCCATCTCCTCTGGCGAAGATTCAACTCTTTTTGGGTGAACAAATACTTTATGTCTTATGATCTGTGAACACCATACAAGTAGTGTCTCCAAATATTTAGGGCAAACACTACGGTTGCAAGCTTGAGGTCGTGAGTTGGGTAGTTCTTCTCGTGGAACTTAAGTTTTCTAGAAGCGTAAGGTTTGACCTTACCTTGTTGCATTAACACAAAACCTAGGTCGACCCTGGATATATAACAATAAACCACATAACCGTCTGACCCATCTTGTAGTGTCAAGACAAGAGCTGTAGCCAACCTGGTCTTCACTTCTGAGAAGCTTTTCTCACACTCATATAACCACTGAAACTTGACCTTTTTCTGAGTCAACTTGGTCAATGGGGAAGCTATGGATCAAAATCCCTCAACAAACCATCTGTAGTAACAAGACAAACCCAAGAAACTTCTTATATCAGTAGGAGAAGTGGGTCTGGGCCAGTGTTGTACTGCCTCAATTTTGTAGGAATCCACTAGGATCTCTTCGTTGGATACCACATGACCAAGGAAAGGGACGGATTGCAACTAGTATTCACATTTGTAGAACTTAGTGAATAGTTGGCGATCTTTGAGGAATTGTAGATAAACTCTCAGTTGAGTTGCATTCTCTTCCTCACTCCGAGAATAAATGAGGATATCATTAATAAAGGTAATGATGAATAAGTCTGAATACTGTTTGAACTCCCTATTCATTAAGTCCATGAAAGCTGCAGGAGCATTCGTTGGTCCAAAATACATAACTACAAATTCATAGTGACCATACCGAGTCCTGAAGGCTATCTTCGGGATGTCACTATCCCTGACTCTGAGCTGATGATAGCTGGATCTGAGGTCTATCTTAGAATAACAACTAGCACCCTTAAGTTGATCTAACAAGTCATCAATCCTGGGGATTGGATATTTATTTTTTATTGTGACTTTGTTTAACTGAAAGTAATCAATGCACATTCTAAGAGAACCATCTTTCTTCTTCACGAACAACACTGGAGCACCCTATAGAGAGATATTGGGTGTGATGAAGCCCTTATCTAAAATCTCTTTCAACTGTTCTTTCAATTCCTTAAGCTTAGCTGCCATTACGTATGGAGGAATCAAAATAGGCTAGGTATCTAGAAGGAGATCTATTCCGAAGTCGATTTTCTTTTTGGGAGGAACTCCGAGAAGATTTTCTGGAAACACTTCTGAACACTCATTTACGATTGGGAGTGACTCAAGAGTTGGAGTTTTAGAGTTCTAATCCTTAACCTGAATAAGATGATAGATATACCCTTTAGAAATCATTTTCTTGTCCTTAAGGTAAGATATAAATCGACCTACAGGCACTGAGTTACTACCTTTCCACTCTTAGACTAGCTCATTTGGAAACTGAAACTGAACGATCCTACTACTACAATCGACTGAGGCATAAAAAAAATTTAACCAATCCATGCCTAGAATGATAATCCCTCCATTTAAAAAGGAATAGCCTAGTTTGACTTGGAACAAAGTTTAAGAAAAGAAAGAAGAGTTTTTAATCTTGTGGTTCTAAAGTAAAGTTATGTCAAATATATCAAAATTCTCTTTAATCTTGTGGTTTTAAACATTCCACATGAAAGTTGAAGTCAAAGTGTTGCCAAAAAAGGAAAGGGGTCATTCTTTTTTAAACGAACTAAAAAGGAAACTAGGACATTCTTTTTAAACAGATGGAGTATCAAAATCTACCATTTCTAACTCTACAAGGTCTACTGAGCTGACATTCTAGAAAATGTGACAGGGCAATTTTTGTATACCCGTCTAGCTATAACTGGGTCACCAACTAGAGTAGAGACTGAAAAGGGTTCAAAGAGAGTTTCTAGACTGACACCAAAGTTTACTGTTATATAAGGAGTTACAAAAGAAAGTGTAGCCCCTGGATCTAACAATGCATAAACATCTAAACGGAAGACTTGAAACATACTAGTGACCAAATCAGGAGAATCTTCTTGGTCTTGGCGAGCCTGAAGAGCATACAACATATTCTGGCACTGACCACCACCTGTACTTGACAAGGCACCCTGCTAAGTGGGGCGACCCGCTCCAGCTGCTGAAGTTATGAACTAAGCCTTGTTACCTCCTTGTCCTTGACTAGTAGAAGGGCAATCTCTCAACCTATGGTCAGACTGACCACACCCAAAACACCCATCTTTGCCTACAAGACACGCACCCGGATGGTTCATACCACACTTTGGATAAGATGGAAAAGTCATGTTACCTGGAGCACTCCTCTGAGACTTAGAGCCTGATGCCCTCCTTTCTTATCGTGTCAAAACCTGGGGGATGGAGTGCTAGCTGATGAAGGCACTGAGGCTGTAGAACTTTGCTGATATTTTGAGCGATTCCCACCACCCAATTTATGATGAGAGTATTCATATTTAACTATTATAACCTTCTTGTTATCCTTAGCCATTTCCTTGAGCTTATCTCCCTCAACTTGCTAAGCATGGGTCACTAGTCTGGAGATATCCATATACCCTAATAGAATAACATTCATGCACTCAGTCTTCACCAGATTAGAGAGCTGAGTGAACTTTAGTCTGTATTCCTAGGTTGACATCGAATCCTGCCTCAAGTTCAATTACTCCTGGGCCTTAGCCTCCCTCAACTCTCTCGGGAAGAACCTGTTCAGAAAAGCTTCAGTAAAATAATCCCAAGTCACATGAGATGCATCTGCACCCCTGTTGTCTTTCTACTACGTGAACCAGATATGAGCCACATCCTTAAGTTAATAGGATTCTAGCTCAACACTATCAGTACGACTCACTTTCAGTACCTCAAGAATCTTCTTGACCTCATCAATAAAGTTCTATGGGTCTTCACCAACCTTTGACCCTAGACACTCTGGCAGATTCATATGAAAAAGTCTCGAACCCTAGCTGCAGCTGATCCACAAGTGGTGTTTGCAGGAAATGGGGCCTGTTGATTGTTCTGGTTAGCAATGGTCTGAGCTAAAAACTTGATCCCATTACAAAACTCTGCATTTGTAACCTCGTTGTTTGGGACTGGAGGAACTGCATTAGCATTGCATGTGTTAGCTCTACAAAGAGGCATGATCTGAAACACATAACGATGGATTAGAAATGAGAAGTTGAATCACACTTCACGTACGATAGAAATAGCAAAAAAAAGGAAATTTTCATAGAACACCTAGTAGCTGCTCTTTGATAGGTGTGGCGCACTTCACACTTATGAAACAGACTATACTTAGTGCAGCTTTAAGATACCCTAGGACTCTTGAACTTGATTCTCTGATAGCAAGTTTGTCACTCCCCGAGGCTACCTCTTAGACGTAACATAGGACCTATAATTACAAGTGACCCCAAGCTAACCTTGAGTTTGGCATATCACAAGCATACTGAAATATAACTAAGTAAGTAGAAGCATAATTGTAAAATGAGTCAAAACAAAAAGGACTTCAAATGAAAATATAACTGAATATCTAGGGGAAACAACCCCAAAACAACTGAACACTGAATCTATGTCTGAAAGCCTCTACTACAGATGAGTTGCTGGGACAACTCCCCAGCTAACCCAAAAAAAATACTGAAGGACTGAAGTAAGCTAACTAAACCAAACATAAAGGAATGCCTTCGAACTATGAGGACTCATCACTGAAGTTGCTGAGTATGGACTGGAAATCGTACTAAGCGTGATCTAGATGTTGAGCACCTAAACCCACATCATAAAATGATGTAGCACAAATTATGCGTCAGTACTTTGAATGTACTGAGCAAGCATGATATAAATACTAAGCTAAACGATATAAAGAGAACAATATAATACTGACAATATAGACTGAGCATGGAGATAGGTTCTACTAAATTATAACTAAAAACTAAGCTAGATACAATGACCAAGTACTAATCATAGAGATAACATGTTGACCTGAATACTGAAGTAAATGTTGATAACATGGTCAATGCAATAAGAGTATGATTGTGGGAGCTATTATTACCTTACATAAACCACGTGAACTAAATGTGGAGTCTGATGTATATGTCACATCGAGCGGACCCAATATACCTTGCCAGAGGTATAGAGGCATGCTTGTAGCATGATCACTAAAAACTGATGCCCAATAGATGGGACTTTTGAACCTACATTGACACGTAGTTCTAGGTATTTTAAGGGTACGCTGAACCCTAATTCAACTCGGTGCTAAGTCTACTCTCAACTGAGCATGTATAGCAAAATGAAATTGAAAATAATGAGTAGCTCATAATATTGGCATGCTATTTGATAATGCAACATATATATACTGAAAGATATGTCAGTCGAATTCTGAAGCATGATTTTCTGACTGATATGCCTAGCAAGTAAAATTCATGAAATATTGATTATGAATAAAACCAAGGGTTCTGAGTTCTATACATGGGACTACATTAATTCTCCAAGAAAATAGGTAATCAATGAAAATGAACTATAGCAGCTAACTTTCAATGGATTCCCAAGAACCCTAGGTCTGAGCAATTTATGGAGAAACTGAAGAATTGACTAATCTAGGGACCTAATGGGTGAAAGGAACTCACTAGGGAAATCCCACATACCTAGTGATGAAAACTACTGAGAAAATCCTTTGGATTTCGGGGCTGAACTTGAAGAAGACCTCTGCTTGTTCCTGGGAAAACTATCACCTCTTTTCTCTTCTTTTCATTCTAAGTTAGATGATTTTAGGAGAATGAGGGTTCTGGATAGTTTCTTACTAGATTATTAGTCTTAGACTGAGTAAAACAACGTACTTTAAGAATTAAATGATGTAGTTTAAGTACCAAACGTATAGGGGAAAACACCAATGTGACCCTGACTTAAAAGCTGACGAAGTGACTTTAAAATAGGCTTCATGAGCCCTCTAGAGCACCACGGCCCATCAAGTGGGTTGTGAAGATGCTCAGCCCGACATGGCTTCACTATTTTGGGCATAACTTCTTACTTTGAGCTTGGAATTGGGAAGACTCGGTTGCATTTGAAAGAGGATTCCAAGATCTTTAATTTGATAGGTCATGGGCCACCTAATTCATTTTGTGTTGAAAGATATGATCGTTTGAAGTTGACCCAAACCTCAAAGTCTGACAAGCCTCTTTCACGAGCCACTTCCTGACTTGTGTGAAGCTCCACGGTCTGTTTAGACGACCGTGGTTCTTCAAAGAAGCATGGGTGTACTGTGCCCTTTTCCACGGGCCACTCCACGGTCCATGTGAAGTTCCACAGACCGTCTAGTGATCACAATGACTGGGGCGGTTCTGTGCTCCTTTCACTGGCCACTTCGTTGCTCATGTGGAGCTCTACTTGTTGTCTAGTGGTCCGTGCTCTTTCTTTTTTTTCAAGGTGCACAACCATGAGTAGGGTGATGGGTCATGGTCCTCTTCACGGACCGTGGACCCTTCCGTGGTTTGCCACTTTTTCTTACTAAATCTTAGTTCTGATTTTTTGAGGTGTTACATGTATACCTACAAAAAGGTACTGAAGTGAACTAATACACATTTACAAGACAAAAGTCATAGATACCTGCTCCCTAATCATAGCCAATGAGAGGATCAGATGTATTGATTTTGAAATGTTAGTTCAATTCGAGCATTCCTTGCCTCAACTTATTCTTGGAAAACTGATCTCTACTTAGAGCCTTAGTAAAGATGTCAACTATCTGATCATGTGTCTTGCAGTACTTCATGATGGCATTCCCTTTTTCAAAATTATCTCTTAAGAAGTGATGGCTCACATCAATGTGCTTGGTTCGTTTCTGTTGAATTGGATTCTTGGCCATGTTTAACGCATTTGTGTTGTCACACATGAGTGGAATTGTATCTGAAAGAACCAAACTCTTCAATATTTTTTTGATCCATAGAAGTTTCGCATAACATGAGGTAGTTGTGACATACTCAGCTTCAGTAGTAGACAAGTCCACTGAGTTTTACTACTTAGTTCCCTATGAAATCAGTGATGACCCAAGAAAGTGAGCCTTTCTCGAGGTGTTTTTTTCTGTTGACCAGGTACCCTGCATAGTTTGCATCAACGTATCCTATCAGATCAAAAGAGTATCTTGAAGGATAGAAAAGGACCAGGTCCTGAGATCCTTTGAGATATCTTAAGATACACTTGGTTGCCTTTAGATGAGATTCCTTAGGATATACCTGAAATCTCGCACACACTCCTACGTCGAACACAATGTCTGGTCTGCTTGCAGTTAGGTAAGTGAAAGATAAAATGATTCCCCTATACATAGTTTCATTTACTTCAATGTCTGCTTCAGCATTGTCAAGCTTGGAGAATGTTCCCATGGGGTGTCAATTATCTTGGCCTCCAGCATGTTCAATTTTCTAAAAAGTTCCTTGATATACTTCTCTTGATAGATATAAGTACCATGAGTTGATTGTTTGATTCACAATCCCACGAATACGGTAAGTTCTCCCATCATGCCCATTTCAAACTCACTTCCCATCAAGGCCACAAAGTCCTTGCATAATGAGTCTGATGTTGCTCCAAAAATGATGCCATCGACATATACCTGCACAATGAGAAGTTCCTTCCCTCTTGATTTTATATATAAAGTGTTATCAATTTTTCCTCTTTTAAACCCATTTTCCAGAAGAAACTTTGATAATATTTCATGCCACGCTCTTTGAGCCTACTTTAGACCATATAGGACTTTGTACAACATCATCACATGATTTGTTAGATCAACAGCTTCGAACCCATGAGGCTTCTTGACATATACTTCTTCCTTTAAGTACCCATTCAGAAAGGCACTTTTTACATACATTTGAAATCCAATTATGAAGAATATTCAACTAGAATTCTAATGACTTCCATCTGGAAACGGGAGAAAAGGTTTCATCGTAGTCAATTCCTTCCTCTTGATTATACCCTTGCACTACCAATCTTGACTTATTTCTTGTAATAACTCCATGTTCATCTAATTTGTTTCTATACACCCACCTGGTCCCTATTACAGTTCTATTTTCTGGTTTAGGAACCAAATGCCATACTTGACTTCTTTCAAACATATTAAGTTATCCCTGCAATGAATTGACCCAATCAATATCATTTAAAGCTTTGTTCACATTTTCGGATTCAATAGTGGATATAAATGTTGAGAAAGCCATGAGATATCTTGTCTGTGATCTGGTATGCATTTCAAAATCAAGCGCGGAAACAAGATTATCCATGCAATGACATGACTGATGTTTCCATCCTGACTTCTTTGCAACTTCTGCATCTAGTTTAGAAGTTAGTTCTCCATCTTCAGAGTTTTCACCTTCAGCTTCATATTTATCTATTCCATCTGAGGAGTTGAGCGTACATGGTCCCTCTTCAGAGTCTGGATCATCTTTATTAGTAGGTGCTATATCACGAGTGGTTTCTTGGAAAAGAGTATCTCTTTGGATTTGCAGTAGCTCTTCAATTTCATCTTCATCTTTGTCCTTTATATTGTCTATTCCACCAAATTCATCAAAGACATCATGAACACTTTCCTCGATGCATAGAATTCTTTTATTGTAAACTTTATATGTCTTGTTTGTTGAAGAGTATCCTACAAAGACTACCTCATCACTCTTATGGGCGTTAAACTACCATTATTGAGAACAAAACATTTGTAGCCAAATGACTTAAGATAAATGAGCTTAGGCTTTATCTTGTTCAACAATTCATAAGGTATCTTTTTAAGAACAGATCTAATAAGACACGTGTTAGTTACATAGAAAGTTCTGTTCATTTCCTATACCCAAAAGTTTTTTGCAAGATTTGAATCAATTAGCATGGTCCTTATGATATCCACCATCGTCCTATTCTTCGTCTCAACTACCCCATTCTGCTGACGGGTTCTAGGAGCTGAAAAGTTGTGGTTGATTCTATGATAAGCGCAAAATTCTTCAATCCGAGCATTTCAAATTCAGCACTATGGTCCAACCTGATCCCAACAATTTTACAATCTGGCTTTTTTTTAATCTTTTTGCGTAAAATGATCAAAACTTCAGTTGTTTCATCCTTGGTCCTTAGGAATATCGTCCAGGTTAATCTTGAATAATCATCTACTATCACAAAGATGTACCTCTTTCCTCATCTACTCTAAATCTTTACAGGACCACACAGATCCATATGAAGAAGTTCCAAGGTATTGGTTGTGCTTAAGCCTTTCTTCTGTTTAAAGGAGGATCTGGTTTATTTCCTTTTGACACATGCATCATAAATCTTGTTATCTGCAAATTTTAGTTTAGGTAGATCATGAACCAGGTCCCTGACATATTTTTTTCCAGAAGTGAGGCACTCATATGGCCAAGCCATCTGTGCCAAAGATTAGCATTGTCACTTTGAGCATTGAGACACGTAAGATTATCTCCTCGTACCGAGTCCAAGTCAGCTACATACATGTTCTTGAGCCTTTTTCCTATCAATATCACTTCTTGAGATGTCAGGTTGGTGACAATACATTTGTCAGACAAGAACCTAACCTCATTTCCTTTGTCGCAGATCTGAGATATGCTGAGCAAATTATACTTCAACCCATCTACATACTACACATCATCTATGGAATGCTCCACGGTCTTTCCAATTTTCTCAATACCAAGAATGTAATTTATTTCCATTACCAAACGACACACCACCACATTAGTGTGCTTAAAGGGAGAGAAAGTGATGTGTTTCTACATTCATATGATTGGAACACCCGTTATCCATACACCAACATTGAATGCTTCCTCCGTTCTACAAAATCACTTGTTGGACTTAGGAATCCATTGATTAACATCTCAAATACACCGCATTTGATTCTAGGTGTAGACAATCATTAACTAGTATAAAACCCAATGAAGAGTTGGGGTCGAACCCACAGGGAGAGGTACGTGTTTAAATTCAGTTATGAAGTTATAAAGTGGTCTATTCGGTTATAGGAATGGAAATTATCGTAACCATGCAAACAAGTCTAAGGGTGTGACAACGAATGTCATATGGGGGTTTGGATTTTCAATTATCAGATAAAACACAATCAAACATGAGGGAAATAACAATAAAGAGAGGAATTCTCGGGATGTGATCGATTATAGGCTAATTTCACTATATAGGTAATTGAAATTACTAACGAATTACTAAACTTTGGTAGGTAGGATAGACTATAGATGCAATAGTTTTCTCTCGAACAACTAATATGATTCAAGTGATTTCTTACGAACATCAACAAGCTTAACAAATAAGAACAAGCACACCTTAATTTATCTAATCTCTCGAGCTAGATAGGTAGAATCGGGTTTAGGATTCACTCTCTCGAGCTGAACCCACATCAACCCAATAACTACAATCATCAATTGAAAGCTTTGATTCTAAAACCTCTTTTTCAAGCAAGCTCAGAATGCTAAGTTAGAATTGCATTTGCAACTACAATTCATAGATTTAACACAACTATCAATTAAACCCACTTCAATTAAACATTTATATCACTAAATAACAATACCCATAAGCTAATTCTGCCCATAATCACATGATCACACTCCAAGAATTGGGGTTTTAGCTAAGCATCATAAAAAGATAAAAACAATTACCAACTAGATTAGCCATCAGCTAGGTAAGAGTCTCCAAGCCATTAAAATGCTCCAAAGTGATTAAGTTCAAAAATCCACTTGCAAATCCTCAAAATTAAACTTAGAAATCCTCAAAGTCTACTATAAGAACTGGAAAACTAAGGGAAAACTCTAACTCTCAAACTTGGGGATCAGAACTGCTCAAATTTCCTTGTATATTCAAATTTATAGTAACCCATTTTTTGGCCTGAAAGACCATTTGGCGGAATAAGTCACGCCTCGCCGAGTGGTTCGACGGCTCGCCCTTTGCTCCCTTCCATCGCTATTTTGCAATGGTAATCAACCTTCCAGGTCCTGTAACTTTGGGCGATCAAAGTTGCCATCGCGGATTCATTCAGCGATTCACCGATGGCCCATGACTGTTGCCAACTTGGTTCTTCCCCAAAGCTGGCAGGCTGGAACTTTGGGCGAGCTAAAGAAAACAAAGCCCTAAATGAGTCGAAATCTCAGACTCATCAACACCCCCAACTTAAATTTTTGCTTGTCCTCAATTTAAACTCAAGATCAATCAGTTCAACAAGGATGTCTACAAGCAGTGATGCATAAGACTCAACATAAATGCATAAGACTCAACATAAATGCACAGAACAAGTTTCAAACTACTCATACAATGATCAATTATGCACTCAAAGTTTCAAGTTGTGACTCACCATTATCAAGTATACTCAAGCTCACAATGCTTGCTTCAAATGCAAGTTCAAGCTCAACAAAGGTATTCAAATCCCCTCACAACAAAGATGATTCCATATTCACACAAGATTTCTCAACAATTTAAAGTCCCAGAATCACATACAACTCTCAAACTCACAAAGATGAACACATGCATGACTCCACCCATAGGATTGCCCTTATTGTCCAATCAACTTTAGTTTCAGCTCACTTAAGATCACAAAGGTCTTTTCAAGGCTTGTAATGGGACTGACCGTAAAGGTATGCTCATTTAGACTTAGTGGCTTCTACCTTCATGAAATATGGCCTGAAAGTCACTTTCTCTCCTTCTTTTTCACAATCAAACATGATCATAATCCACCGCATTATTCAACTAACATGATTCACCGGATACCCCATTTCTTTTGATATTTTCACAGCTTTTTCTCTTTTTCAGTCCTTTTCATTTCTTTTCTTTCATGTTCTTTCTCTCTCTTTTTTACATGGAGAGGTTCCATATTTTTCAAAACAATCCATCAAAGGGGGAATTTTTTTTACGCTTCTTGACATTTCTTCCTTTTTCACCACACCCCCAACTTAGGCTTTTGGCCTAAGTTGGTTATTCAAACAAACCAAAACTTCATGAAGGTTATGGGTGATGGGATAAAGTGGTCAAAGTTGTTCAAGTTTCTTCCAAGAAAAGGATAAGCTCAAAGGGTGCCAAAACAAAATTCACATTTCTCACAATGGTGGCCACAAAGAGGTATGTTGTCAAATTGGTTCACTCTTCAAAAAAATTTCCTCAGATCCTTTCAATTGGTTGCTTCACTCAATCAATCGGACCAACGGGGAAAATTCTAGGTGTCATCAAGCACAATGTTCAAGACAACCTCACCACACAAGGCATTGATATAATTATCAAACAAGACTACACACTTTCTAGCTAGCGTTCAATGTTCATCACAAGAGACCTAATCAATAATCGTCTGGTCACAACGAGATGCTAAAAGTTCACATATTGTCTACGTAACTTAGTTTACCTCATCGTAGCCGCACATTCATTTTGTTCAATTAAGACACTATTCAAGTCATCGGTATTAACCATAATCGACACTCAAATTTGTACAAGAATAGCCACAATTACACATAAAAGAGGTGGTAAAAATTTTAACTTGGTTCAAAACCATTTTCATATCAAAACAATGGGCCATAATTTATCAACACCAATAATACATCAACCAAGATATATATAAACCAATAAGCTCCTATATTCACAAAAACACAATCACAAATAAACCAATATTCACAAAATAGCCCACAAGAGGTACGTATGGAAATACCTCACCCCACCAACAAAAAATGCAGCTGTCCTCAAATTCAAATAAAATAAAAATAGTCTACAAAGTAACAGAGAGGGCCTCTGACTTACAAGCAGCCTCTGACTTACAAGCAGCCTCATCAGCTCTAGTCTCACCTCTAGTAATAGTCAGAGGCACCTCAGAACAAGCTAAAATATATGCACTCGGCATGTCAGGAATCTCCAATGTCCCAAACAGCAAAGTAAAATCATTGAACTTCAGCTGGTCCACATCCTTTCTCAACCTAGTAATGTCAGCATTCAAGGCCTTTACAGCATCAGTGGCTCCCTGGCCCTTTTAACACTCCTCAACTCTCATATTCAGGGCATACAAAGCCAACTTGTGGCCCACAATCTGAATACCATATTCCCTCATCTCAGCCTTAATGGGGAATAAGGAAGAAGCAATAGCCCGCTCTTTCATCCCAGGCATAGCAGCCTTTACCCGGGAGGCACACACATCAGCAGATTGGGACAAATGACCCATCTTCTAAAGCATAGCCCGGGTGATAGGGAGATGGGAGGCAGAGGCAGCAACAGCAGAAGATCTAGGGGGAGGGGGAGCAGCAGAAGTACTCCAGGTCTCAGAAGTAGAAGGTGCAAAAGTACATGAGGGCTCACTAGCCTAAGGGGGCCTGACTGCCTCTACCGGCAGCATATCAATATCAACCTTTGGGGATGTGTCCACCGGGGCTGACCTCCTCCTGTCAGCCTCGTCACATATGTACTTGACCTCTATATGCTAGATATCGGTAAAAGGGGTGGGTGTAACCTCGACATCCCTCTGCTCATCTCTCGGAACATGGGCCTGTCGGCATAACTCGGTGATCAACACCGGAAATGAGAGTGAATTTTGGCTCTACTTGGCCCTCATGGCCATCTCCTACTTAATAATCTATCCCAAATTCAGCCTCTTCCTAGCTATGATGGACCCAAGACAAGCCGTCTTCGAGTGGCGGAGAATAGACTCATTTTGTGATGGCATGATGGTGTTGTTGATGAACCTGAACCAATATATGGCGAAAATGTTCAGGTCCTTCTTTCTTATGGGTGCACCTGCTTCAATCTACCTCGGGGTGATGTTGGAGAGAAGGGGGGACAACAAACCTTTTAAGTCATCAAGAGTCTGAGTCTGGATCATGCTCAAGTAGTCATGCATAAAGTAGGAAGCGCGCGCAAATACAACATTTATGTCATCACTTCTACATTTTACCATCTTGACTCAGACCACCACAAAATCCACTGGCTTAAAGGCACTAGCCTTCTTCTTCCCCTTCAGTACCAACTCGATGTAAGCTGAGTAGAACTCCCGGACCCAAGTAGGACTGCATGGGCCATGAGGTTTGGTGAAAACCTCGAATCTATGGAATCTAAGAGTGTCCCACACCTTTGAATGTTTGTCCACTACACCATCGGTATACATTCTCTTTTCCTCTAATATGGTCCTCAATCCCTTAGCCTTTAGTCGATTGAGTGACCGGGGAGTAGGACCCTGAACAGGTAGTTCTTGCACCACTGTTTGTGCTGGATAAGGCACTCGAGCTGAAGTTTAGGGGGTAGGAGTCGGAGGCACTGGGATCCTAGAAGGATCATTCATCAACTTATAGCGTAGCTCTGCTCTCCTGGCCTGAAGTAATTGGTCATCCTCAGGTTTGGAGATAGAGGCCTGAGAATCATGTGAATCCCCCTCACTGCCTGATTTGATGAGGTGTATCTCGTAGAACCCCTCACTGTCTGAGCTTGCCTCCTCAGGTGGCATGACTACGGGCGCCTTGCCCTTGCCCTTACCTCCCTTTGGAGGTAGTTTCTCAGTCTTTGCTCCGGAAGCAGCTGCCTCATCATTTATCACAAGTTTGTGTCCCGCCTTCGGGGCGGCATGTCTCTACCAAAAACTTTGGGTGTAGCTATTCCTGCAAACAATGTAAAAAACGTTAGAAAAAGTTTCAGATAGAGTGCAGAAAAGAAGTTGCGGGAAGACTCGGCGAGTCGCTGAACCACTCAGTGAGTCGCCGAACCACTTTGGCGAGCCAGGTCGGGCTTGCCGAAAGTTACAGCGCAAAAATTTCCAAAATTCAAAGCTTATCGGTGATGTCTAGGGTCTTTCAGCGGATCGCCGATACCAATCGGCGAACTAGAAGTAGCTCGCCGAAAGTTATAGAACAATTATGGAAAAAAGGGCGCAGAAGAGCAATCAAGAAGGACTTTTGGTGAGTCGCCGAGTGAACTCGGTGAACTCAGGCATATCGCTGAAAGTAACAACAGTCATACCCATAAGATAACCAAATAAAGGGCGATCTAGGAGGACTTAGGTGAACCGCCTAACCACTCGGCGAGCTCGACTCAACTCGCCAAATAGCCCAACTGCTAGATTTTCACCCCATTCTTCAAAATCAAGACCGTAGTCTACGAGAACAAAATTAAACATCACAAATATGAAATTCAAACTAGACCCATAAGACCCATGCCCTCGGGGTACTCAGACTTCCCCCAATTTGGCCACAATTGGCAAATTGACATCTTTTTCCCTTAAGAACGATGTCAACCGCTCTATCATTGGGCAAACTACAACAATTAGCACAATCCGGGGTTACTCAAACTTCACCCCTCTAGACCCATGACTTGTACAACACAACCCAATAGTTTTAACTCAATTTCAACAAGCAATAACATGGGAATCATGATTAAAGGTCGAGTAATTACAATTTCATTTAAGATTAGGCAAACAAACAATCACACGATGATTCATACGAAATTTCCCACAGATATCAACAACCAAACATCAAATTGCACTACTACAAAATGGCCCTTTAGCGGCAATAAAATATGTATTTAGCGGCAATAACATTTGCCGCGGTACTCTATACCGGCCAATGAACTTTAGCCGGCAATGTTGGGGTCGGCAAAGGCTTTTGCGGCCATTGTGGGAAATGCTGGTAAAGGGTAGCATGAATTGCCGCTACAAACCATTAGATTTTACGGCAATTAATTGCGGCAATTATGTTGGATGCTAAAGCTAATTTATTCTGCCTAACTATTGTCTTTTAGCATCCATTGATTTAGTCGATAAATCTAAATAAATAGCCGCTAGAAGGTAGTACGTTTAATGTCAATTGTTTGCGGCAATTGTCTTGGCTGCTAAAGGTAATTCATTCGGCTAACTATGGTCTCTTAGCGTCTATTTATTTAGTCGATAAATCTAAATAAATAGCCGCTAAAATTTAGTAGTTTTAATGGCGATTTTTTGCGGTAATTATGTTGGCCACTAAAGGTAATTCATATCGGCTATTCCTGGTCATTTAGCGTCCATTGTTTTAGTCGATAAATCGAAATAAATAGTTTCTAAAAGGTAGTAGTTTTAACGACAATTTTACTATGGTGACTAATGGCTACAATATCCCTTCTAAAAATGTCTAAGTTTGCCCCTTTAACGTCTATTTTATGGCTAATAATTTCCATTGAATTGCCGCTAAATATCATAACATTTAATGGCAATTTTTTAGCCGCCATTAATAATATCTACTACATTATCGATAAAATGTATATATAAAAATCCAACAAACATGTTAGCAAAAGAAAGCCTCATAGTAACAACAATATTCGCTAATGGTGAAACATATATATTACTATTAATTCATAAAATAGAATATATCTCTTTAAATCTAGATAAACAAAAAGAAGTACTGATCCATAATACGACGGTCACAACTTTTAAAAATGTACTTATATTATTCAAACTATTGAATAATGTCTTCAAATAAGTTTTGTTACTCTTCTTCGAATAATGTCTTTGAAATCACCCACATATGAAATTTGCGAACTTCAGATTGTATAACCTGAAATAAAAATGAAATGTGATCAATAGATGAAATCCAAAGTATAAAAATATTGCAAGTAGTGTGACTAATCTGAAAAATTACAAGTAAAAAACATCCATTTTCATTTTTGTGCAATCAAATCAAAGAGATGAAAAAATCGAAGAAGTGAATTATTTTTTAGAGGATGAAACACCTCTAAATTTGGCTACCCCTAAAATCACTAATAAGAAAGGTCTACCTGCTGTGATATTCAAAAGACAGTAAAAAAATCATGTACCAGCAGATCAGAGTGCTGATGGAGGTGGAATTGACATTCTTTTCTAAATGTCATTGCCCGGGAAGAAAGGTTGTCGTGTGAAGAGGTCCTGACTTCAAAAGAGAAAATTCAAGTATTGAAATATGGAAACTATGTTGGTCCCTTCGCGTTTCAAATGCATTATGCTGCAGGATTTAGGCCGAACATGAACTACCTTAAGGAAGTTCAGAAATGGCCGAAGAAGGAGTTCCTTCTCCATACTTGAATGCTTAAAGATTTGAAAGCTCAAAAGCGAGTAGTTGCAGTGCTTCACAAGCTCATTAGTTTGATTATGAAAAAAAGGTTGACATTTGCTCAAATAGATGAACTACCTCCTAGAGGCAGGCTGAAAGAAATAGAGATGGTGTTAACTTGAATGTCTTGAGAACTATCCTGGAGATAAACTTTTTTTTTGAACTTTTCCTGAAAGCTGTTTTTAGCTTGCTTGTATGTGTATGTCACAACATTCGTGGTCCTTTAGCGTCCAAGTAGCAGCAGATCATGAGTAAAATATCAAGTAGCAGACTGAAACTCAAGAAACAGGAAAACAAAAGAGTACTGAAGCTCTACCTCACACCCAAAAGAAAGAAAACACAGAACATAAAGAACCAAGTAGCAGCAGATCAGAGTGCTGATGGAGGAAATATTGCAACTTCAAGTCAACACAACGAAGGACTTCACAAAGAAACTCAAGTCTAGGCATCTATGAATAAGAACCCTTCCCATAACAATTTTATTGACCTAATGTCACAGGAGCAACCCATTGAACAACCAAAAGAGGCAGAGCAGGACGAAGAAAAAACTCAGGCGGAGGAGAGGCAAATAGTACAAGAGAGTACCTGGTACTGAACCCTCTCTTCATAAGATAGCCAAGACTATGAGTGAACTGTGAAGAAACATAAATGTACAGCTTGTGCATTCAAAATTGAAACCAAACGAACATCAAATAAACTCGAGAAAAACAAGACAGAGATTCAGCTAGCTTTTAGAACAAGATTAGGTCACATCGAAGCCAAGAAACTGATTTAGAATAGTATTTCATCATTTCACATACAACAGCTCATATCATTCTTTGTTCCAAGACAAACCGAGAAAAACTACCTCAGAAGTTGGATAAAAGAGATCTCTAACAGTTGACCACTCATCATACAAAAGTTGGAAATATACAAACCTAGCTATTATGTCCAAGTGTCACATGTTCTAAGAGAAGGGAACTAGTTTGCTTATTTTTTTAACTAATAGAGGTTTTGATTGTGCAGGTACTATTCAATACAATAACTCTTAGGAACTCCCATCTAAAGCTAAAAAGATCCTGACCACTAATAAACAACAAATTCCAGGCATTCGATTACAGACGATAAGACAAATGGAACCAGAAAGATAGTCTACACTTGTATAAGAACTACTACTACTACTACTACAAATTACGAGTTCAATTGGCGACAGATCTATTAAAAACAAAGACAAGAAACACTAGTAATGAAAACTCAAAGAATAAATGATAAAGATGAGTAGTACCATGAGGTAGAGTAATTCTAGCATTACTAGATATCCTTGATGATTGTGGTACTCCTTCTTGACCGCTATTATGGTTGGAAACCTTTAAGTATTAAGACATTAGTTAACAATCCATTTATAAATTAACATTTCATTAAAAATTTGTAAGACTTGTAACATTGCATTACCTGTTCATTTGAGGTGTCATTGATATCTTGAGGAAAAGATTCATTAGGAGCATACTTTTGCATGAATTGTCTCATTCGGAGTAATTCTGATTGCAACTTCTCATGGTTTTGTTTCATCAGATCCATTTCTTCATTTTGTTTTTCCTTTAACTCAGTTATTTCTTGTTCTAACCTTTGTACAACCTCATTAGATGAATCTTCCACAATAATATTTTCTACTGAAGATTTACTACCCCATAGAACTGAAGGAGTTGGACCAAGTCCTAAACCACGAACATACCCACTTTTCTCATTTCTCAACACTTGAGAATACACATCACCTTCCCAAGCAACATTGTGAGGAGGTTGGTCGGTAGATCTTTCATTATTGCTCATCCTTTCATTTATCATGTCCTGATCATATAATACACAATAAATTCAAATTGAAATTGGCTTATTCACCTTTAATGTTTATTTTTAATTGTTTCATGATTTAAAAAATAACGTTAAGAAGAAATCTTACGATTGCCTTGGCAGAATCATCATCCAGTGGTCTACCATCCACGCGTTTTTTATGAGTTAATAAGAAAATTTCTGCTCGTGTAGGCTCTATTCCATTTTCAGCCTAAGCAATAGAATTGATGTCAGATATGCGTGACTAAAAAATGTTAAAAATACGTTTCACAGATTTACCTGTTCATGCATCAATGTAGCAATACTTTTGGATCCTCCTGTGTGAGGCATCTTTTGATTGGCCCTATTGTTTCTATTTGCTTGGGTACGCCTCTATTGTTGAAATATTTAAATAATATCTTACAAATTATTTTTAAAAATGTAGCATAGCTAAAATCAACACATAGTTAAATAAGAAAGTAGGTGTGTTGTCAAGATTTTTTATACCTTTGCTTTATCAGAAAGCCAATAAGAGACTAGACCACTCCATTGATCTCTCGGTATGCGATTTGGTCTATTTTTCAGCAAAGAGTCTTTAGTCTTATATTTTGACATATACTCACCTTTAATTTCACACTTGTAGTCTTTCCATTTCTTTCCTAGTGACTGTAAGACAAACGTTTCTCCACGTTTTAGAAAAGAGAACTTCTTCTGCAAAATAAAAGTCAATATATAAAAGATAATATCATGTAGAAATTGAGTTTGTTCTCATAGTAATAATACTAACTCATACCCTTACACAATCCACCAATTTCTTCTTTTGCTCGTTGTCAAAGTTTCTCCAATCATCTACATTTAGAGGTGTTAATTCTGGAGTTCTCGCAACAATTCCTAGAAAGCTAGCAAGCTTTCGCCCCTCTTTCCCAATAGATTGGTTACGACTATTAAACGGCACATCAATTGTCTTTCCGGGAGGAAGTTTCCAAACATCTTTTAGTAAAGTAGGACCACGAGGCTTTCTTGTCGCTAAGTTACCTAGAATGAAAATAATATTTATGTTCATGCGTTGTGAGATATATCAATAAGAACTGACACTTAAATCAAGTTATAACACAAAAATGGAAAGTTGGCTATTCTCCTAAAAAGATTTGCTGCCATCCCAAAGAGAAAGCTGGCCATACTCAGAATCTGCAGGATGTCTAAGTACTCCATCTTTGTTGCGCTCTTCATGATGCCATCTCATTGCTTTAGAAACTTCTGAAGACATAAATAATCTTTGCAACCTTGGTTTTAAAGGAAAATACCTTAGGACCTTGGCTGGAATTTTTTTAGCATTATTTTTCCATCGAGAAGCCCCACAAATTTTGCATTCATTAACATCCTTATGGGAAAATTCTTTCCTAAAAAGCATACAATCATTAGGACAAGCATGAATCTTTTCATACTTTAAGCCCAAACCTTCAATTATCTTTTTGGTCTCATAGAAAGAAGAAGACAATTCATATCCTTCAGGTAATGCGTCCTTTAGTAGTCCAAGCAATGAATTAAAGGATTCATTTGACCATTTGAACAGGCATTTTGTACGATAGATATGCAACAAAAAGGATAATTTGCTAAACTTCTTGCAACCAGGATATAATTCTTCATTTGCCTCATTCATGAGTCGTTCAAACTTATCCATCTCTGGATGAGGTTGCTTTTAAGATGGATGATCAGCATTTTCTTGTACGTTTTGCTCCATCTCACCTCTTTCATTGATGTCACTATCTATGAACTCCGTACAACCTCCAAAGGCATCATGTATCATTCCTCTCATATCATCACCTCTTACAGTTGCCTGCTTCTGATTATTTACTTCAGTATTGTCTAATCCCTCTAGAGACTCTCCGTGACAAAACCAATTATCATATGATGACATAATACCATTAACAACAAGATGATCATAAGTTGTTGCTCGATTTACTTGATGGATAAGTACACATTCGATACAAGGACAGGAAATTTTCTCTCCTGCTTGTTTTTTAGAAAATGCATGATTTAAAAAATCTTCTACCCCATCCAAGTATTCTTTACTAAGTCTATCAAAAGACATCCATCTTTTATTTCTAGAATTGTTCATGACGTTCAAAAAATGATTTTATTTTCTGCAATTATTGTAGGAGCTGAAAATACGTTAGTAAAAAAAGATAAAATTAATCAAAAATGTATTTCAGATAAAATATCCATCCTATTAGTACATAGGGTGCAATACAGGAGATGGTAATCAACATGTTCGATAACTTTCAATGAAGTCCTAAAGGGAATCAATGCCTTCAGTTGTAATGAGATCAATCATTGTTACAACTCTTGTTTGATCTTTAGTTAATGTAACTAGGAAACAAATAATTTCTAAAAGTATAGAAATTAATGGTGGACAGATTTGCAAAGAACAGATACATGAAATAGTAAAGATGAAATCATCAGTTGTTAAGGTCTTTTGTTAATCCAGATTGATATATTCCTAATATGCATAAACTACTACGTGTATGTAGGTCCATCTAATCTAATGTGCAGTGATTCCTAAGTGTATGCAAAACCTATTTTGTTGTCGAAATTCTCAATAATTCTTAGGTATAGAAGCTGATGAGTGTTAAATGTAGTGAAAATAGTAATTAGAGCTCTATAGTTGTATGTTTCATGTTTAAATTAATTGATAATATGAGAAGGTGAAAATGATTTGTTGCACGTGTTGAAAAGGAATTGCAAGTTCAACAAACTCTCCAACAACCTGTCTAAGCAACTTGTCCAAGGCAATTGGAAGTGAAGTGGGAAGAGAAACTTGCTGAAGCCAAAGAAAAATTGAAGAAGGCTAAAGTTCTTGAAAAGCAAATAGAAAAGTAGGAACTGTTATTAAGATTCTGATGATGAGCTTTCTTGTTTAATACATGGACCGAATTCTGATAAATTTGATGATTTATCCACTAGATATAAACCAGATTCTAGTTATAATTTTGAAAATCTTGTGGGAACTGCTGATGATATTGGTACAGATTGTAATTTTTAAGTAACTGATGATGATATGTATGACCCAGAAATAACAACCCCCTTGGAGTAATTGGGCTTGATTGAAGAAGCCACCGACTTTCAGGTTTCAGAAAAGCAATTCAAATGTATTGATAGGGAAGTGCTACTAAGTGGATATCAGTCTCTGAAAATAGTAGCCATTAGTATGAAAAGGGCTGGTAACTAAGGAGGTAATTGAACTGGTGAAGAGGGTAAAAACACTGGCGAGTGATCTGGAAAGAGTGCTACACAGATTTGGAGAGAACAGAGGCACATAGCAAGTTCAGATTAACGTATACCATCTAAGAAAATGTTTTATAAGAATAATTCTATATTTACGGACCATTAATGAACTAGAAGATCTTCATGGCATTCCAATGCTTCAACTTCCCTGATTGTAAAAGGATCCTAATACTAACATGGCAATCATTTGGCTTGATGCATTTATAATTCTTATCTGAATAAGCTAGTACTTAGTTTGTTAGTCTGTTCACCCCCTCCAACAAAACCTCCACCATCTCCCCAGATTTACATTAATGATGTTGTTTATGATACGCTGTCATGAAGTTTCTACAATTACTATAGAAATAGGAACTATGCATGCCAGGCAGCAAACACAACCAGCAACATTCAGCTAACAGTTCAGTAAACTTATAAACAAAAGGGACTTTAAATCACGCCTTTAGCAGTCCGCTCAGATTTCAGAATTCACTCTGCCTAGAAGTAAAGAGATTCTCCTGTAGATCACTTTCTCTAACAGAACGTGAGGGGGTTAGACAGACTCCAATTATCAAAGCCATCTGCACTGAGAAGCAGATGAGAAAAACTTGCTGACAGGAAAACTGAAGGACTTTACTTGTTCACACAGACCTTAACGTGATTTAACTGAATTACTTTCTCGGGCTGAATCTTACAAGATGACACTAATCACATTCTTCTTCTTCTCAAGGCAAAACACAGAATATATCCACCATAAAGTGATGTCACTACTACTTCAAGGCTTAGTAAGATAGTAATGCTGAAACTATATGTCGTTACAACTCTTGCTCGAGCTTTAGTCAATATTAATGGGCTGCAACTAATTTCTAAAAACAGAGGGGCTACATGTGTTGTTTTAATGTTCTTCAAGTACAAAAGTCACTTAGGAATTCAGAGGAAACAATCCTAAATGTCAAACATGAAGGCCAAAATAAAAACCAAACATAATCAAAGCATCAACAAATTCGATAATTCACATAAAAACATCTGAAATAATCGTTAAAGTCCAAGGTAGTGATACTAAATCATTACCTACAGCTATATCGTGTTTATAGTTGAGAGACATCGAATAAAATTTAATTGCTAAATAGTGATTTGCGACAGTTCAAGATATATAAATATTGGCTTCGGCATTACAATGGATCATTAACCTAAAGATATATAATAAAACGAACTAATTGAACAGTTCACATCTACATAAAATAAGATTCATATGACTGATGTTTTCAATACTTCATAATCACGATTTCAAGTATTTAACATGAGTATAAATAGCAGAGAGTTAACAGAGGGTCTATATAATCGCTAAACTTGAAAATTTAAAAGAACATATCTTTACTCATAATCAAAACGGCCAAAGATCACAAACAGAGGAAAACATACTTTTACGAATCAAATCACTTGGAAATCACAATTAATGCCTAAAACTGATCAGTTCGTCAAGTATGTTTTCTATTTTTTCCTTGTTAATGCTTAAATATTGATTAATGAACATGATAGAAAAAAATTACACTTTGAATTCTAGATGACGATCTACAGAGCAACAAAAATTATAGAAAATCATAGAAACAGAGGAGTTAAGTGGAGCAATCTACATACCTAAAATTTTCTAAAAAGCTTGTTGTTGCTGGACTTCGCTATGTTGCTGCACCCTGTTTTTGTGAGTGAGATATATGTCGTCTGCACGTCCTATTATAACGATTTAGGTTGCTGAATCCTTATTTGCCTGGGAGATGTTTTTAGTAATCTTTTCCTTATTTGTGTAGGAGAGCTTTTTAGGTTATTAATGTTTACCTTAAAAGTGTAGGAAAGCTTTTTTCTCTAGGATTTGGAGAAAAACGGGAGGGGAAAAGTTTTAGAAAAAGGCGGGAGTATTGTTTATAGAGAAAAAAAAAAGCTCTTTTGCGGCTATTCTTTAAAATTGCTACTAAAAATGTACTTATTGCTGGCCATTATACATTAGTCGCTGATTGTTTGCCTTGCGTAAATAGATCAGCGGCAATTACCTGATTGCCGCAAAAAAATTGCCGCTAAAGTTCATTTTTGTAGTAGTGTTTTAGATAGTTAAACACGAGAAAAGATCAAGAAATCACTGTCTGAAAGCAAGTCCGCGACGCGGAGATGTATTTAAATTTTTGGTCGCGAAAATAATTTTTGAAGTAGAACGGTCCGTAACCGCTCCGTGATGCGAGGGGGGATTTTTTTTGAAATATGAGGAACAGGTCCGCGACCTGGTACCCAGATTTGCCTGACTTGTTCCTTCTTCGTTTTCCAGTCCCAATTTACCTAAATTCGATTCTTTTTCTCCAATTCTCTTTAGATTCAGATACCCATCATATGTACACAAGAATGTAATCAAACACAACTCTAAAATCGACCTTAAACTCTCAAGAACTCCTCAATCTCATCCCAAATTCAAGAACGAAAGTAAATTCAAGAACACACATCAAGAACATTCAAACTTTCAACTTTTAGGACGAATTCATGCTGAATTAAACATGTTTGGCGCGTGGGTGAATGAACTCAACGTTGTGTGAACTCAAATACCTCGTAGGATTAAATCCTTGGCGAAATCCGCACTCACTTCCTCAAGAAATCGACGAATCCTTGCTTCTTCTCCTCTTTTCTCCTCTTCTTTTCTCTTCTCTCAAAATCCTAACTCTTTTTGATAAAAGAGTAAACTGAATCCTATCAATTTAGACCCCAATTAATTGCCAAAAAATGAAATTAAGTCATGGGGCATGGAAAAGACCATAATGCCCTTCAAAAAATCTGGATTAAACTTTCTTTATTTGAACAACTCAACTTCAAATGTGTATATCTCATTCATACGAACTCAGAATTAAGTAAACTTAGCGGCGTTGAAAATATTATTCCAAGATCTTTCCTACGATATCTGGAAGCACACCTAACTCATCTTGATCTAGGAGTTATGGTCATTTGAAGTTGACCAAAAACTCAAACTTAACATACTTAACAAATTTTCTAGATTTTTATTCTTTCCAAAAATGACTATTTCCAATTTTTTTAAACTTCTTTCTAGTCCTTTCAATTAGCGAGATGTTACAATTAGTGAAGTTGAAATACCCTTGGATGAAAGAAATACCAAATCAGTGGCCTCAACTGATTCATCATCTTGAGTAATATATAGACCTTTAATTAGGTCACAGTTGGTGAGGTGGATGAAACCTGATGCTGGATGGTTTAAATGTAATACTGATGGGGCAAGTAAAGGTAGCCCATGAGAGAGCTCAGCAGCTTTTTGTTTGAGAGATGCTAATGGGAATTTGATATATGCTGAAGCAAAAAAATATTAGGGCTAACTAATATCTTGTGTGCAACAACTACAACTATTCATAATAAGGGGCGGGCAAATACATCACATAATAATCATAAGCAATGAGTTAATACAACAAAACTTCAAACTACGTGTAGCCATCTTTTTTGATTGATTTTATTTGATCGATGTACAAATAACAAATTTACTAATGGTGATATTAGTCTTGTATTTGCTTCATTTCATTGTAAATTTTTTGTTTGAACAAAAGTCAATTAAAATTAACTGAGTTCTGTCTTCAGCTTTGTAGAGAAACAACAAGAAATATCTTTGAGTCGTCGTTTACTTCATACAGATAAGTTGATTAAGATCAACTTCATCTTGGATTTCGATTACGCAATGTCTAGTGAGAGCTTAGAAACCGCTAAACTTGGATTTGAACCAGGAAATCAGCTTAAGTTTACATTTTAGGAATGATTCAAGTTTGATCTAGCTAACTATTGAAGTTTCAGAATAGTGACGAAAATATGTTCACGAAGAGTTACCTTCTCGATTTTCAAAGCGGTCAGTTTACCATCGATTAACAACTTCAGTTATGATCTTGCATATATCTCCGGCGTGGTAGATCAAAAAGTTATTGTTCTTGGTATTTCCTCTTTTGCCCATGTCATTTCATTTCCTCTTTGTTTTCTTTCCTTTTAGTTTTGCAGGTTTTTTGGTTGTCTTATTTTTTTGGGAAAATTATATGAAATAGCAAACTATTAATTCAAATTAAATGTTATATTCATAGTTTATTTTAATTGTAATTCGCAACCTTTTTTTCCATCTGATTCGATATACAATTAGCCATTTTCAGTATACAATTAGTCATTTTATACATTTCGGTATAAAATGTACAAAATACGTTTGTGTTTGTATAAAGTGAGAGAAAAGTGTATATACAAATACAAATACATATATTTTCGTCATATACACTTATAATTATACAAATACAGATCTTATTATACAAATTACAATGTATAAATGAATTTATACAAAACTGAATAATTTGTATAAAATTGGATGTTTGTAGCGAATTATACAAATCAAAAGCTCCATAGCAATTATAAAATTTGTTATGGAGCGCAATTATGCAAACTATAGTTATAATATACAAATATAATTTTTATGTTAGCTATATGTGAAAGTTGCTCTATTTTTTTTTGTTAGGCTAATTTGGTGGGATTTGGGTCTTAATCCATCAGCCTTTTTAGTTTGTTTATGTACATATTTTGTTGAGCTATAAATTTTGAGCCCTTTGCTCGTTTGGATTAAAAAAAGTATTATTGTAACGGACTTATTTCGTTGTTATAGTTGTATAAGATCATAATATATTTGTATAGGTCTCTACGAATTGAGAATTGGCAAAAGTAAAAAAATGAACAAGTTGAAAAGAATTGTTTAGCTTCGCTATAGCGAAGACATTGAAGTCGCTTGATTGTCATGTCAAGAGCCTACACTCTGTATATGGCCAACACTCGAGAACCATTACTGATCCCCAAGCGAACCATTGGTCTGACTGACTACTTACCGGAAGACTTACTCAAGCAAAAAGGGAACTCCAAATGCAAAGATTAACTCAAAATATCTCAACAATAACTCAACTCAGTAAATATTTGGAAATGCTTATATAAACATCAATAAGTGACTCAAAGTCTCAAAACATTAACAAGGGAAATAGTGGGAGACTCCTCAACTTCTAACTATCTATGAAGCCTCTAAATACTAAGATAAATATCGGGAAAGGACCCTCGACAACTTAATAAGACAAAAATGTAAACGTAGAGTCCTCCAAATCAAGGAGGCTCACCAAAGTAATTAGCTGAAGTGCAAATGGTATCAACGAGGCGCCGATTGATGACCCTGAAAACATGCATCATAAATAAGATGCAGATCGAATGACGTCAATACATTGAATGTACGAGCATGTAAGGGGAAAAGCTGAAACATAGATAACTGAACTGGTAACATAGGAAGACAATACTCACCTCACCTCAACTCCAACATGAAAGAAATAATAAGAGATGCAACATTTAAAGCTTTTAAAATAGTAGTTATCAACTCAAAATGTATAAAAATACAGTAACATACTATTTACTCTTATTTGAGAGATTCTCTAATCGACAACCATCACTATGAGATATGTGATGATACAGTGTCTCACCCACGTTGTTAGAACTGTCCTATACCTTTTTGGGGGTATAGAACACCTCAACTAAGTGGATCCACTAAGCTATTCTTAAAAGCAATAAGGAATCGTCTAAAAAGTACAACTCTTTACCCATGTTGGCTACATAATTTATGAGGAATGTGAGTTGTCTGAACTCATCTCTGTATCGGTGCTTAATACTAATCTCAATAATATAAACTCATGCTCAAATGTATAAAACATAACTCTTTCTCAATTTGAGGTAATTACTCAAAAGATCCTCTTAAAAGAGGTAGTACTCTGAAAACATCTCTAAACTCATAACTAATTTAGAAATCGTCATTTCTCTCTTTTAAAATGTAAAAGTGTTACACTTGGGAATACTTAGTTCCCTTATACTCATTTTTTAAAGAAGAAATACAACTCTTCTCATTCTCATACTTACTTCTTCAAGACTTAGTTCAAAACTATAATCAATTGCAAAAGAATTCTCGAAATGACTCAAAAGGACCTCTTGAACTTTCTTCTTAACCTTACTTTAATTTGAAATGTAAATTAGGACATGAAGGATCTCTCAAGGATTAATGAAGATTTTAAGAGTTCATATTAAGAAGAGAACGTAGACACGATTCGAAAGAATATATACGGAATGAAGGACAGAAAAGGAAAGGACCAAGCGACCCTGGCGCACTGAGTGGCATAGAGCGCCATGCCCTAAACTACTGGCCAGAGTTTGGGGCATACTGGTGGCGCGCCGCGCCAAGCCCCAAACTACTGACCAGTAGTAGCGCAATAGCTGGCGCGCTGCCCCACACCCCTGCCCAGAATTTCTAACGAATTTTCCTTCTAAGTTTTGGGTCCTAACTCATCTTGAATTGAATGATTTCTTCCAAACTCTTTTTGATTCACAAACCCAACACAAATTCATCTAAATTCACATAAACCCTAGCAAGATTCACAATTTCCATCCAAGATCCCTCAACTCAAGAAACTCAAAACCTCCATAGTTAATGAAGAAAGTTAAAACCAAGAACTAATCAGAAATCATCTTAATAAATGATTTCATGGATGAAGTATAGGTGTGGCGTGAGGACGAACGAGTCCTACACTATGAGAGGCTTACATGCCTAAAAAGAACAATGTTCCTGGACGAATTCCTCAGTTCTTGAAAGAACGCTTGAAACCCTGCCATTTTCTCCTCTTGAAACCCTTCTCTCAAACTCGGAACGTGAAAAAGTGGTATAAATCTGATTAGACCCTTATTAGGAGTGAAAAAAACGTGTTAGGCCTAGTGGGGTAAGGAAAAGACCGAAATACCCTTTCCTTAAACGGATGAAAAGCCTTAACTAGGGAGGTTTCACTCAAAAGGCCATAACTTTTTACTCCAAGCTCGAAATTTAGCAAACTTGGTTGCGTTGGAAAGAGGACTAAAAGACCTTCGATTTGATAGTTGATGGACCACCTAACTCTTTATGTGCTAAAAGATATGATCGTTTGAAGTTGACCCAAAACTAAAAACTAATGGTTAATTTGTACGAACTTCTAGTTAGTTCTTTCGAAGTCCGAGGTGTTACATTGGTGAATGTCGAAAAATTTATATCATGTTTTAAATCAGTTTTTCGCATCGTCTTTTTCATAAGTCATAGCTTTGAATATACGAACAAAGGACCCTAATGACGATTTTTTTTAAGACTTCGGGTTTTTCTCTCATGAGGTGAGTGATTTCTATCCATCTTTAATTTTCCTTACATAATACATTTTCTTTATGGAATTGAAGGGTGAGTTCTTTGTAGAACTTTGTAGGATAAACCCTAGGCTAATTATTGATGGGTAGAATGTAAGTTATATTGTTAATGCATGTTTTTAATATATATTTTTCCGTTGAATTTGGTCTTCTAGCATGAAATTGTGAGTTTAGACTTTAATTTAGATATTTAGGCATCTAAAAAATCCATTTAAAAGGGTTCTTGAGCATATAAACTATTCAAGAAAGGTTAATGGGACTAGAACTTCATGAATGAGATTGGATTGATCATGGAAATCTCTGATTTAATAAAATAATTCGTTTATTATTTGTTAAACCTTCTAAAAAGGTAGAACTAGGTGATTTGAATACCCCAAGACCTTCATTTGATCAAATAAGATATTAAAGTGACCTCATACTTTGTATGCATTAGAATTTGAGCATTCTGAGGAGTAGAGAAAAGGAAAGGCATCAACAATTTAGTTTGTTCGCTTCTAGTTCATCGATTGAGGTAGATTATGATTTATTTAGAGTTAGAACTTGCTTAGTTGCTAATATGTCATGTGAGTTGTATTGCATGTTAATTGGTCTTCAGACATTTGTTGTTTTGATGAAATTATGTGTTGCTCGTAAGATTTACTATGTAAACTGTTGAATTGATTATTCATTGATAATATCAATTATGAATTTGTAACTACTCTATAATGCAGTGGTGATGTTATGAATGATGATATTGTAGCTACGCTATGCCTGATGTGCTGCCATGCATGAGAGGTAATTGGAGAGCATATCATATATTGAAATATGAAGATATAGTGAGTATATAATCATTATTCGGATGATGAGTGGCTTAAGTCCAATGTGAACCTACGGACAAGTGGTTTGTGTGGGATCGGGTACCACATCGGTACAATACATATAAATCTTATTTTCTCCTCTATGACAAGTATTTTCCATTCACATTTAAAAATCTCAATAAGTTCCTTGTCAAAATCGGTCGTCACAAACCAGTTCACTTGCAAGTTAATTTTAAAGGTGACACTAACACTAACTCGTAGCTAGTGATGATTGACACAGTATAAAAAAAGTTATGAAATTCAGAGGCGAAACTAAGTAGGAGAAGATAGTTAACTAATTAATTTCTTTACTAAAAATATATACTATGCAAATAAAGTAATTTTTTTATTTATATATAAATCGTTAAATTCCATTTGATATAAAGGAGAATTTCAATGAAGTCACATTTAAATTTGAAGCATGACATTTTAATAGTAACTTTTTGAATCTCTTAGATAAATTTCTTGTTACACCATCACTTGAAATGAATTCTTCCTTTTTAAAAAATAAATAAATAAATAATTTTTTTGTGTTTTATAGTATGTGTAGAATAGTTCATTTGTTATAATAGTGCATGTAAATTTGTATGAATGACTATCAAAGATTAATATTGGTATTGAGGCTTTTATGTGAGTGATTATTTATGTTAGATTTGAATCTACAATTTTGCATAGCCATAGGGGGACAAAAATAGAAGATTTGCTTTGCACACTTAAACCCCAAATGGGTCCTACCCAATACGAATCTGGATTGATCGAATTTCAATATGATATTGAAAACCAACTTGAAAGAAAAAAAAAGTAACAGCTCCAAATATAATAAGTGTACTCTTTACAACTCGTTTTAACTATTAATAATGAAATCCAAGTCACAAAGCACCAGTGGTCTAGTGGTAGAATAGTACCCTGCCACGGTACAGACCCGGGTTCGATTCCCGGCTGGTGCATAACTTTTTTTTTCCTTAATCATTGCACAAACCATAAAATAAATAAAAAACATGAATGCATCACGATATGAGCAATATTTAGTTTTGTTGGCCACTTATTTCGTTATATAAGCAAGCACTATAATCCTTATCTTCGTATTTAATATGGGACAAAATTCCTTTGTAAAATGAAGCATTTCAAATGTTTCATGTCTCTCCATTTTCTATTTACGTCTTAACTAAGAACCCAACAATATTTCATACATTATTTACGTACACTAGTACTCCATTTTAAGTTGAAAACTTTTTGTCAGCTCAAGATCTAAAATTTATAGAAAAGGTTCAATAAAATAAATGTTTAACAAATAGATAATTGAACATCAAGTCAGGATGGCCGAGTGGTCTAAGGCGCCAGACTCAAGTTCTGGTCTTCGTAAGAGGGCGTGGGTTCAAATCCCACTTCTGACATTTTATTTTTTAATTTATTTTTTTTCTTTTTCCTAACTCATCATTTAATTTTTATTTTCTTTTTCCTAGCTCATCATTTTAAAGACACAAAGTTTTTGGAATATTATCTAAGTAGTATTTAAGACAAACAAATTAAATTGAAAGTAATGTTATTTTTTTGTTTCAACCCAAGATCATCACACGGGTTAATAAAAATGTATGTGGAAAATTGTCTTGTTAGTAAATCAGGAATTGTTCCCATATTATATATATATATATATATGAATTTCCTACGGTAAGTTCAGTGACCTGGCACAATCTAATTATTAATTAATAGAACCCAGAACAGGCTCAAGGTCATCTCTTTCAACATTTTCTTACTTCTATCCCTTTGAATAGCAAAGTTCCCCGCGTCTCGTAAGGCCAAGAGTTCTGTCATTCCTCTCTGTCAACTCGAAGACTAAGACAAGAAACTTTCAATTCCATTTTCTTTTCGATATATATATATATATATATATGTGTGTGTGTGTGTGTGTGAGAGAGAGAGAGAGAGAACTAATGGAGAATAACATTAAAAGTGGTAGGTGCGTATGATAAAGTCTCATATTCACCATCGGAAAGAAAAAGAAGTTGATTGTATAAAGGTACTATTGGACACTTTTAATGCTATGAAATTTTTTGGGGAAAATTGTGCGGATTTTGTGTAAAGTGGATTATATTATATCATGTCAAAAATATCTTAATTTAGATTAATTTTGACTTAACAAGTGATATCATAGTTAATGATTCAGTGAGAAACGAATATTAAAATGACAAAGTAATAACGTAGGGCTCAACTTAATGTCTTTACATATCTACATTCGATTTGGTTTTTTCATGGCGTACATTAAAGACATACACATAAAATATATCAGTGAGCTTTAATGAAGATAAATACTCCGTTCACAATAAATCTCTAAATTAGCTCATGAATAATGATAAGTCATACGAAAGTTAGTTTAATGAAAAAGCTAACTTGTTAAATTTGTGTGAATAAAATCTCACATGGATCGTATCACAAACAGACTAATTTCACTTAATTAATTCAAGATTTAGAAAATAGTGAACATTCCTGTAAAATGATGTGTAAATCTTCCCATGGTCCATCTAAACGAAATTTCCTAGTTTTTTCATTAAATGTCCATTTAGAGAAAAAAGAGTATATCCAATAATACCAATCAATCAAACAAATAAACATAAATAAGTTATTTATTTATTTGCTCACCAAGAATAATCGCAATCGCTAACTAAATATATATATATATAGCTATTATTTTGATGGACAAAAAATATCGATAAATTTACGATGGTTGGGCCTACGATCCCCTTTCCTCCTCTTTTCCTTCACTTTCGACTTCTTCCCAACAGACATTGCAACTCTGACTTATGATAATTATACAAAAGATTTTCCTTGGCGTTTAAGCAGCTTAATGTTGGGTTTGAATGAATTAGAGCGTCATGCGGAAGCTTATAATTGTAAATTATAAAGGTGATAAATATAATGACAAAAACTATACTTAAAAAGCATAATATCGTTATATAATTTGGCCAATTGGCCTACATATGACAAACTTATAATATAAAAGAAAATATTAAAATATGTTGGGAGAAAAATCTACCCCTAAACAAAACTCTCTAAATAACTACATTGTGGATGTTATTATATTCTTGATATTAGCATAGTAATTTTGAGTTCCAAACTTTTTGAAAGAATACCTAAATATGAAAAATAATTATATTTTCTTTTTAAAAAAAATTAAAACAATTATGGCAATAATTTAAGTATTCCTCAACAGAAAAAGTAAAATACTTAAACAAAACTCTCTAAATAACTACATTGTGGATGCTATTATGTTCTTGATATGAGCATAGTAATTTTGAGTTCCAAACTTTTTGAAAGATTACCTAAATATGAAAAATAATTATATTTTCTTTTTAAAAAAATTAAAACAATTATGGCAATAATTTAAGTATTCCTCAACAGAAAAAGTAAAATTCAAATTTAATTTTAAAAAATAGGATAAAATCCTAACACTTTAACTAGTTTATTTCATAAGGTCATTTCATTTTCCAAGTCACATGCAGTTCAACTAGTTGAGGTGTTAACTTTCTTATTAAAAGGGGTTTTTTTTTTCAAAAAGAATTTTTGATAGAAATAAATGTATGTATCAGGAAATTGAATTCCAGATCATAACGTTTTTGGATTTAAGTTATATACAGTAATATTGAAAAATAATTATATTATCATTGTGCTTTTAATTGATCATAGCAGGTTAATTGTTTATCATTATAGGTAAGTAGGTTACTGATCAATTTCAATATATCTATAGTGATTTATATATAATGAAATTGTCATGTTTTAATGTGCATTATTATGTCAACATGTCTCACCATCAATTCTAATCGATCGTCTTTTTAAGTGAAAAATTGTAAAAAAAAATTACGAATTTGAAATCTTATTTAGTTACCAAATTGTCGAGGTAAATCCACCCCCGGCTTACAGGCCCCAATTGCAAGCTATCGTAGTGAACCTCATTCCTTAAAAAATAGAGTTGATATTCGTGTGAATAAATTACTCTCATATCATATATTAAACTGTTATTTTTATTTATCTCAAATTATCTATTGTGGTTATTAAAAATAGGTATATTAAATTATTTGTTATTTTAGAAGTTCAAACATAATTAATTATTTTTCTCATTTCACCCTTAGTAAAAATTTTGTTATTAATGGAGATGACACATAAATAAAATAAACATTCAATATAAAACTTATGACTTAGACATAAATAAAGGCAAAATAGTCATATACTCTTCTAACTAATTTCTCAAGAAACTTATAAATAAAATAAGGATAAATAATTTGAGACGGGAAGTAGAATAATTCTTTTTGAGTCTGTTGCATAGGTTCATATACTCCTCTAACTATTTTCTCAAGAAACTTATAAATAAAATAAGGATAAATAATATGAGCAGGAAAGTAGAATAATTCTTTTCGAGCCTGTTGTATAGGGCTTGCCTATTGCTTGTGAGTTTCGAACATACAAGCACTAGCTCACATGTATCATTTTAATTGTACTTACGGGTTTTTTTCCCCGATGAAGGGAGTCCAATTGGACACCTGACAACCACATGGCTCTGCCCTGCTTGTCTAGTGCGGTTTACATCTTCTATGCGGTTTGCAGGTTATTACACAGTAGAGAGTTTACCCAATGTGCATAAAGTGCTCATCCAAAGAATAAAGATTGTGACATAAATGATAACGGCTGCGGATTATCCTGAAAGGTAAAAAAAAATACTACTTACCATTCTTTTCTTTCTTTAATTTAATTGTGATAGACAAAAAGGTCTCCAATTAATCCCTACGTGGATAGTGGATTACAATTTTGCGAGACGTGAAAGTTAGTGAACCACATGTTACGTTAATGCTACTTTAGCCCCTATTTTTTTCAAAAATAAATAAATAAATAAATATATATATATATATATAAACAAATAAATAAATAATACCGTTTTAGACGTTCCTCTATCCGTACTTTTCTCTCTAATCACAAATCCATTTCTCAAATCAAAACAAACTCAAAATGCATTTTTAAAAGGATAATAATAACAATACATATATTAACGTTCAAAATCATTTATCTTTTCTTTCTATATATAATTCACTCTTTTTCATTCATAAAACCAAAAACAAAACAAAAAAAAACAAAAAATCGAACATCCCTAAAGTAGTTACAAACATCTTTAGGGTTGTTCTAATCAGCCCAAAAAAAAAAAAAACCAACCCTTTTTTCCTACGTTACATTATTGTTTAATCATATTATAAAGGGGTTGGTTTTTGTTCTTGATTATTAGATCTTATTAATTAATTAATAATTGTTTGTTTTAATTTTAATTTATTCATCATGAGTGATGATAAAAAGTACATTACATCCGAGGAATTGAAAAAACATAACAAACAAGATGATTTATGGATTTCAATTCAAGGAAAATGTTACAATGTTACAGATTGGGTGAAAGAACATCCAGGTGGCGATATTCCGATTCGTAGTTTGGCTGGACAAGAAGCTACTGATGCATTCATTGCTTTTCATCCAGGTTCTACGAGTTCAACTGAATCCATTCCTTTTAGAATTCGAATTAATTTATACATTAACGATCCTTTCGTATTTGACTAATTAGATTTTGAAATTTCATTGATGTATGTTTATAGGTACTGCTTGGAAATATCTTGACAAGTTTTTCACCGGATATCATCTAAGAGATTATGAGGTAACAGAGGTATCTAAAGATTACAGGAAACTCTGTTCTGAATTTTCGAAAGCAGGGATGTTTGAAAAAAAGGGACATGGGGTGATTTATTCGTTCTGTTTTGTGACATTGTTAATGTCATTGAGTTTCTGTGGTGTTTTGTTGAGTAAAAATTTCTTGGTTCATATGCTTTCTGCTGCATTATTGGGATTAGCTTGGATGCAAATATCTTATTTGGGACATGATTCTGGTCATTACGTGATGATGACAAATCGCGGATTCAACAAATTGGCACAGATTCTTAATGGAAATTGTCTTACTGGGATAAGTATTGCTTGGTGGAAATGGACACATAACGCTCATCATGTCGCGTGTAATAGCCTTGATCATGACCCTGATCTACAACATTTGCCAGTGTTTGCAGTTTCTACAAAGTTTTTCAAATCATTGAACTCTAGTTTTTATGGAAGAGAGCTAACATTTGATTCCATTGCAAAATTCTTTGTGAGTTATCAACATTTTACGTATTACCCTATAATGTGCGTAGCAAGAGTGAATCTCTTTGTTCAAACATTCTTGTTATTGTTTTCGACAAGGAAAGTACCAGACAGAGCTTTGAACATATTGGGAATACTTGTTTTCTGGACTTGGTTTCCTCTTCTTGTTAGTACATTGCCTAATTGGACTGAGAGGTTCTTGTTTGTGCTTTTAAGTTTCTGTGTTACATCACTACAACATATTCAATTCACTCTTAATCATTTCGCGGCTGATGTCTACGTTGGACAGCCAGAAGGGAACGATTGGTTTGAGAAACAAACAAGTGGTACTATCGATATCGCGTGTTTTTCATGGATGGATTGGTTCTATGGTGGATTGCAATTTCAACTTGAACATCATTTGTTTCCAAGGTTACCTAGATGCCATTTGAGGAAAGTGTCACCAATTGTACAAGATTTGTGCAAAAAACATAAGTTGCCATATAGGAGTTTGTCATTTTATGAGGCTAATGTTTGGACATTAAGGACTTTAAAGACAGCAGCAATGCAAGCCAGGGGTCTTCTTTGGGAAGCTGTTAATACTCATGGTTAATATTTGGGACATGGAGATTTTTTTTAACAAATAAGTACTAAGTAGTATGTTGTTTTTTTAAGTAATGTGTGTATTTTAATATATGTTGTTGGATGTATTTTTTGCTGTGTTGATATGGGATTTTGTTTTAAGCAACCTCCTTGGATCTGCTTCAGCATATATTTATGCAAAACAAATATGGTTTTGGTATTAATTTGACATATATGTATTTTTTATTTCTAATTTTGGATATGATATTTGTATTGGTGTTCGACTAATCTGGATTCGCTGATGTAAGGCCTAGAAAAAGGTAAGCGCTCCCGAACATGATTTTGGGCTTATGTTCCTCATGTAGCATTCATATCAAATGACTCTATGAAGTTAAGGGTAACTTTCACATATTATAGGTAACCTAAGAGACATCTCTATTGTTCTTTCGGAGGATCTTTAGAATTCTCACTGCTTAACTTTCAATTCGGCTCTGACCATTAAATGAAATGTGAATAACCCGTTCTCCTCTCTTTGAAAGAAGGTGGCTTCCGATTTTGTCGTGCTTGAATTTTTTTTGTGTTCTCCATATTATTAATTCTCTAGACTGTATATACTTTTCTATTGAGGTCCATTCTCTATCATATCTTCAAGCTTAAATTCGAGATATCTGATTGAAGACGGAGAAATTTTATTCATTCCACTGCAATTCTAATTGGTGGACATATAACTGCAATCCACGTGTAGGAAATTGTGGCCTTTTGAGCTCGAACGTGCCACTTAAAAAAGTGAACCAAATCTCTTCGCCACATACTTTGGGTCTGCGCTGTTACGTCATAGAGAATATCGTAATTTTATTTTTGTGTATTAACCCTTATAACTAATATACAAAATTCAAAGTAAAAAAGAAATTCAATTTACTTGTAATAATTTTCAGAAAGAAAATCTATACCATAATTTTATATTACTTGGACAAAATAATTAGCATGCATCTACAAGTTATCTACGCACCATCTTTTGAGAATTTTATACATTTCTATTCTGTGTTTAAAATGAATGAGAATAAGCGATTTATTGAAGTCGTGAAATGTAGAATGACATCTGAATGTGTCAATACCAATTGTTTTTTTTGTTTTTTTGATTTCCCACCCGGTGTCCGAAGCACTCTCACCAGTGCACCACAATCCATGTTTGTAATTATATTTTCTAATTACAACAATAACATGTTCAGTAAAATTCTACAAAGTGGAATCTTGGGAGGGTATAGTGTATGCAAACCTTTGCCACTACCTCGCGGAGGTAGATAAACTATTTTTAGAAGACCCTCGGTTCAAGTTCATCAAATCCAAGTAAAAGAAAAAGCAAACAATGATAGAAAAGCATAACAATGATATAAGAAAAATACTGCAAACTCTACCCAAAAAAAAAAAACAAAAAACAAAAAATAGTATGATAATTCAAATACACTAAACAACATACGGGATAACGGAAACTACATGGTATGACTAGTCCTTGTTATCTCATGTATAAGATTAGCAAACTAGAAATAATAAAAGATGAAAGAAAAAGCAAAGAGTTATTCGATTCCACAGAACTCACTGTGTGTCCTTAAGAAATTTAATCCCCTCAAATATATGTGGTTGTATATTAATTTCTCCCAAGGTAAAACAGATTAACCATTAAAGAAATAGCAGCACCTCAAACTTTAATTTGATAATTTCAATGAACTCAAAAAGACAACAACGAGATCACACACACATACATGATTGATCGATTTTGTTTGTAAGAAATGTATGCAAAAGAATGGAAGAATTTAATACTAAAAATGAGAAAAAACCTCTATTTATTACCAACAAACGGTAGTATGAAAATGTGTTAATTGTGTCTTATCGGAAATGTCACAACTCCTTAAAAAAGAAACAACATTTCAGAAAGTTCACAACCCTTTGGAAAATGCACAACCTTTCGAATGCTTTAGAGAAGACACAACATTTCATAAATGTCACACCCCTTTGTAAAAATTGCAACCCTCACAACCCTTCACTTCTTATTTACACCTTTTAAAACCCAACAATCCTACAACATGCAGCAGACCACCGTAAGACAAGACAACACTTTACCCCTATTAATTTTCTACCCTAATACGATACCTTCACTCTTTCCTATCTATAGTTATGTCATCGATGATATAAAGTGGTGTCATGCCTGTCTAATCACCTCTCCCCAATAGCTTGATAACTATATTTTCTAATTAAAGAGTATGTTCTCGAAAAAATATATATCTATATCTATGTAAGAGTTAAATAAGAATACAAATACGGGGGAAAATGTGAAAACAACAAATTTAGGAAAAACTCCTAATAATGTTGATTAGACATATTGATAGTTGAATATTGAATTTCATCCACCAATAGAATCCATAATTTTTCAAATTATCCTAACAAAGCTTATCCTTTTATTTCCCTCCTTCTCTGCCGCGCTCTGTCTTTTTCCGATAAGATTTTTCATTTTCTCCGCAACCAAACAAAATCCATCTCTCTAGAATATTCGCATACAATTTCTCTTCTTTCTTCTTCATCACCTAAATTATACACACAAACTAAAATGTTCACTAACCATCTCTAATTTCGCCGGAATCTGACGTCATCATATGGCTACTCTTTTGCCGTCACCGGACATTTCTTCATTCTCCGCCGGCCGAATACACCTAAAGAAACTGGTCTTTCGAAGAAGAGTTGTTAAGGTCTGTTCGAGTGTGAAGGATTTGGAGGATGTTGGATTGTTGTACGGACAATATTCTGCTCCGTTGAAGGTTAATACGATGTCGTCTTCGAAACTTGATAAAGAGGAAGAGCAGAAGAGGAATTACTATCTGAATACGGGTTCTGCTATTCGGATTCTCAGAGAAGAGTTTCCAGCGCTATTTTATAAGGAGCCGAACTTTGATATCTACAGGTTACAATTCTTCTTTGGATATTTTGTTTGAATTCTATCTGTATTTGTGCTTGGCTATCCAACTCCGATAAATTAGTACAACAGGTTGACTGGGGAGCTAGGATTTTGAGTTTATGGGTTCTAAGTTCTAAAACAGGAAAGTTATTGTGTTTTTGATAAATTAGTTATAGATATTAAGTAGATTTTTAACACAAATACGGGGTCTATGCTAAAGCTATTGAGTTCTGCTAAATTCGTAATTAGAATGCTAGCTCTGCAACCTCAATTTAGAAGGTCAACATGATCCAAACGCCCAAACGGAAAATATATAGATACACTGTTAGTTGAGGTGGTCAAGATTAAAGAGACTACTGTCTTTGAAGAAGGTTCATAGAGTAGGGACCGGAGTAATTCGACAGAGGCTAAGATCCCCAAAGGGCATGGACATCATGATGGTTGCAGAGTTTCAAGAATCGCTCTGAGGGGGGAGTGTAAAGAATTTATCACCAACTTAATTAATATTTAAGATATTTTATGAAGAATCTAGAATAGTCAAACAGTTGTAGAGAATTGGGAATGAGAGTTCTACTGTGATTCTAGAAAAAGGTAAATATTGTAGAAGAGAGTACTATATATCTTCCCCTAGATCATTCTATCACTACTTATAAATAGAGGTGGTCATTTGAGTTGTAACCGAGTAACTAGGCAAGCAAGCAACAAGTGAGCGAGAAATAAGAGAAAGTTGCTAGAGTGTGAGTACAAGAAAAATTATGTGTAAGAACGGTAAGACCAAAGCGGGTCCTTACTTTGCAATAATAAAATTCTAGTTGTGAGCAGCTGATTGTGCCCAATAACAATATCCAGCAAGATGTTGTAGGCAAATTTTGGGAGTTGGAATCGTAGTTAATGAACAAGAATTATTAATTGAGTTTTGGAGCAGGAGTCGAAACTTCTAGTTTATTTAAATTTTTGTACCTGACCCTAACTAGATTAAGGTTTACTTGAATGATCCTGTGTTTTTGTTTGCTGGTTTATTAGTCTTTTCTATTTGGGAAATTGTAGTGATAGTAGCTTCCTTTTTCTTGAATTGGTTGTATGTACACTAGCTAGAATTCTGATTCTCATCATCTGGCCTATGGGCTGGCGCATCTTTTAGTTAATACTTCAACTTTGGTCTCACCTTACCCTTTTTGTTGTCTTTAGTCACCTAGAAGATTACCTATGCCTTTAGTAACTTCCAATCTCTACATGTATCTCAAAGTCGGAATGTTAGAAGAAATAAACTCAAGGATATGAAGAGGAAGAAGCACTAGAACTCCCTTCATATTCGAAAACATGTAGTTACGAGCAATAGACTTTGATAAAATAGATGTCTAGATTGTGGAACACCTATGAGGTGGGGGGAAATCCTTCATTAAAATTAGCTAAAAGGTTGTACATGCTAAAAAGAATTTGATGTGTGGTACAAGGAGGTGTTTGGAAAGGTAGAGGTGAAAATGAAGGAAATCACGAATGAGGTGAGGGAATTAGAGAAGGTAGAAGAGGGGAGGGAGTTAGAAGAGAAGCGAGATACAGAGAGGAAAGAGGATTTGAAGAGAAAACTAGTTTCTTTGGCTTTAGTCCAAGAATCTAGTTGGAGACAGAAGTCAAGAGCATTGTAAACTTGTAATTAGAGGAAGGAGATTCAAATATAATATTCTTTCATAGGGTTAGCTGCAAATAGACTGAGAAATTTCATAAATTCATGGAGATGAATGTGGCTGAACAACATGAAAGGAAAGGAGGAAGTAGAAGGGGCTATTCTAGGCTTTTATGGTCGATTATTCAAAAAGCGAGTGGTTTTGAGGTCTAAGGGGGACTAGGGTTTACTCATATAGGCAATAAAAAGTGATTTGATGGAAATAGTCATTGGGGAAGAGGAGGTGAGGGAGGTGGTGGAGTGTTGTTCATGAGATAAAGCTCAGGGTCAGATGGATTCACTTTGACTTTCTTCAACAATATTGGAATATCAAATGCGAGGTGTTGGACACTTTTACAGAGTTTCAGGAGGGTGTGAATTCGAGAAAAGTCTTAATGCATCTTTTATTATCATTATTTCAAAAAGAGAATGATTTGGAGTATGTTATTACAAAGGGTTGAAAAGAGGCTAGTGGGATGGCAAAAAATATAGTTGTCCAAAGATGAAAAGGAAGTACTTATTAAGAACACACTATCAAGCATCCCACATATTTTATGTCTACATTTCAAGCTGCAACTTGCATAAGTGCATAACCGAAAAGTTGGATTTTAAAAAACTCTTTTTGGGATTGGTAGACGGGGCAAAGAAATTTCACTTGGTTAAATGAGAGACCATCACGGCTCCTAATTAATGTTGAGGTGGTCTTGGGGTTATAGATTTTACGGTGTTCAATAAGGCCTTACTAGTAAATTGTTGTGAAGATTTGGGACGGAGGAACACACTTTTGGGCAGACGTAATAATGGATAAATATGAAATTTTGGTAGGGTGGTGGAGAACAAAAAATGTCACTTTGCTTTAAGGTTGCAGTTTGTGGAGAAAAATGTTGAAGAGACACGATGAGTTTAATGCACATATGTCTTTTCGGGATGGAGATGGGAGGAAGTTTAGTTTTGGGGGGCTCATGGTGTGGGGACAACACTTTTTGCATCATTTCCCCATGAACAAGATATCATGCCAAAAGGTAATGACAGTCCAATAAGCCCAAAGATTACAAGGTAGTGAACTCTTTTGGGATTTGAGATTTAGGACTAATTTTCAGGATTTGGAGGTTGCAGAATTTCAAAGTTCGGTCGAGTTATTCCACAACAAAGTGCACCGTAGGATAGTCAAGATGTAAGGTGGGGAATACTGTGGTGATCTTTCTTAAGTCCTACTATGAGAAGCTCCTGAAAAGTGAGGATGTTGTTTACCGGTATAGGTCCTTTTTGGATCTCACAGATGAGAAAGGTGTGTTTCTTTACCTGGTTAGCAATTAGAGGGGTGATCTTGCCAGCTGAGAATCTTTCAAAGAGGTATATTACCTATGTTAATTGGTGCTTTATGTGCACGAATTCAGGTGAAGACATTGATCATCTCCTTATTCATCATCCGGTAATTTTGAGACTGGCAGGAAATTCTCATGTTGGTTCGGTATTTTTGGGTGTTGCTTGGCACAATAAAAGAGGTAATGGCCAGCTGGTGCTGTTTTTTTGGGGCCGCTAGACCTTATGTGTGTAGCCTGGAAGGAAAGAAATAAGAAAGCTTTAGGGTGTAGAGATGTACTTTATTCAGTAGAGGAGTAGTAATTTATCACTTTATTTTCGGTGCATCCAAAAGGTTCCTTTATGCATGGAAGTTATGTCATTCTGTAGTCTTTTCAATATCTTTAGTTTTGTATGTCAGTGTAGTAATAAGGTGAGATTGGTGAACCTCTAGTTTTAGATGATCAAGACAAATAATGTATACTGAAATGGAACCCTACTTTGGGATTAAGGTGCAAATGTTATTGATGCTGTTATTGTCGTGATATAATATTTCTATTTCTTGATGGTGTTCTTCTATTCTCTACAGGGATGATATAGTCTTCAAAGATCCCCTCAACACCTTTACTGGCATTGAGAATTATAAATCGATCTTTTGGGCTTTACGATTTCATGGCAGGATATTCTTTAGGGCTTTGTGGATAGATATTGTTAGTGTATGGCAGCCGGTGGAAGGCATGATCATGATCCGATGGACTGTTCATGGCATTCCCCGTGTTCCATGGGAAAGCCGTGGTCGATTTGATGGCACTTCAGAGTATAAACTAGACAAAGATGGAAAGATTTATGAACACCGCGTTCACAACATTGCACTAAAGGGACCCCCAAAGTTCCATGTACTTGCTGTACAGGAATTAATTGGATATATTAGCCGTCCCTCCGCACCAAAACCTACTTTCTTTAAGATCTCATTCCCTTACTTTGTTAACACAATGCCAGTGGCGAAATTTGCAGATTCAGACATCGCCCTAGTTCAATTTTCAGCATATGTTAAAGAGAGGTGAAGAGGAACAATCACAGCAAGAAACAGCATTGTGACAAAGTGCTAAAAATTTTGATCAATCCTCGCGGTGTGTTGCAAACTTGCATCAGAACTATAGGTATTCATTCATATACATTATATATACAACTCTCAGCATCAGCTCGACGTATCTGGAGTTCATTCTCATCTTTCCGGGCTTTACTTATCTATGCTTTGTTTTTCATTTGAACTCCAGCTACTGGTTTGAGTTAGAAAATTTTACAGCTGTATATTTTTGTATAGTATATGTTACTACTGACTACTGAGTTTGCAGTAGTTATTATCTGGCTGAATATGTTCAACACAAATTGTAATGAAATATCCCCCTACATAGAAGTTGTGATATCCAACTCATAAAATAGTTTTGGAGAATTTACAGTACCATGAAAAGCTACTTTGGCTGTATATAACAAGTGAATGAGTTAATTTCTATCGGTCACTTGAACATCATCTAGTAGTGAATTAAGTGGGGTATGTGGTTCAAATGCCTGCTTATGACTTCAACTAAATGTCAATAGTACTTCATAGTAAAACAATAACTAAATAGGTAAATTTATCCCAAATAAGGGCTATGCAGTCACTCTGCTATACATACATATGAGACCATTCATTTTACTCTAAACAAGCAAAACAAACAAATCAATTAATTATCACTATACCACATTTATAATAACCTATATCTTCTATTGCTAAACATTTTATACACTTATTAAGTCTTAACAACCTTTTGTTTTGTTCTAAGTCATACTTAAGATCCTGTTTGGTCGCCAATTAAGATTTGGTACTATATCCAACACTTTATTTGACTAAAATTTATTAATTGGCCACGTTGTTACATGCTAACTTTACCTCCTCTTAAACTCTATCTATAATAAATAGACATTATTTGATGGGGAATTTTCGCATATAGCCACTTAAAAATTAGCTTAATTATGATCCATAGCTATAATTTGTTAATTACGATTCGTAGCTACATGTTATAGGGAGGAGAGTGACGAGCAAAATTGGGAGAGGGAGGAGAGATGCGAGTGAGAGTGGGCAGAGAGTGGAGAGAGGTGAATTGTATATGTATATCGGTTAGATAATTTTATATATATAACTACTATGTTTATGTATCAATGATTGTATTTGTATATCTGCATACAATTTGAATTTGTATACAATTATATCGAGTTAAAATATTTGTATTTGTATATTCAATCTCTCTCTCGTTTAATACAAACACAAATTATACAAATACAATGTATAATTTGTTTATATATATATATATAGAGAGAGAGAGAGAGAGAGACAGAGAGAGAGAGAGAGGCAAAATAGAACTGGGTCGGGGAAGATTTGTATTTGTATAATTATAAGTGTATAGGGCGGAGAGATATGTACTTGTATTTGTATATCCAGTCTCTCTCATTTTACACAAACACAAATTATACATTTGTTTAGAGAGATTGGCAGAAGAGAATTGAGAGAGAGACTGGGCAGGGAGAGGAGAGAGGCATGTGAGAGATGACTGAAAAAGAGGAGAGTGAAGAGCGAGATTTCAGAGAGAGGCGAGAGAGAATGTAATTATAGCTAGAAGTAAGTTTCGAATGGTAATTAATGCAAACTGTAGCTATGTTAGCTAATTAACCAGTATATATTTGTTTAACCGTGCAATTTCCCTTATTTGATCACCTTATCTTAATAATATTCAGCCCTAATTAACCTATGTTCAGTGAGGAACCCTACTTAATTAGTAGACCACAACTAGAGTTACCTTAAAATTTAAATATAGGTTGCAACTTGCAACCGGGGGGGAGCCACCTTATGGTTAGGGTCATTCGAATATTCTTCGACGGAAAATTATATTATTTTTACATGGTTAAAATAATTTTATGTATATATAATATATGTTGAACCCCCTTCAGTTAGTTTGTATGTCTACTTCTTCAGATTTTGACCCCCTTAATAAAAATTGTGGCTTCATCACTCACTGGTTGCAACTCCCTTATTTTATTCACACACTAAAATTGTCCAAATATTATATTTTAATTTGTGTGTCTTATTTTCATTTTTAGTCTATTCAAAAAACGAATGTTTCTTTCCTTTTTTGACAATTCTTTAATTTTAACTTTCTACTCCCTCCGTTCCTATTTATAGGTCACCATTTTTTATTTCACGTGCATTAAGAAATTAAGTAAGTTTACTATTCTACCCTTATTTAATTTTTTTTGAAGTCAACTTTTCAATCAATGAATATAAATTAATTTATTTTGATTAATTAATTTGACCAATGAACATGAATTATTCACTTAGTTTTTCTATGTTGGTCAAATATATATTTTCAAGACTAATAACTCACAAGGGTAAAATATGATGAATATTGTAATTTATGGATTGATTTTATGAAATGACAAATATTATGGATCAATTATTTATAGTAAGGATGACATATGAAAAGGAACGGAGAAAGTATATGCTATGTTTAAGACCCCAAAATGAAAGAACATTTGATACATTTCACAAATCTTTAATTAAAGATTACGAGATTCAAAAATCTTTAATATACATCATTTCAATTTTCTTCTCCTTGGATGAATTCTTGCAGTTTAATTGCTAATTAATTAATTGATTCAAGATACTTTTACTCATGTTGACTAATTGTTTCTTCTATTTGAATCTATCATTTATGTCTTCTTCTAAATCTATTTTGGTTAGGTTAATTCAGTTGTTGATAAGGATTCAACCTACAGTAAAATATTTATAAATTAATATAAGTGGGATCATAAAATTTTAGTATTTTATAGAGATATTATTTAATCGATAAATTAATATTTATTTATTTAAAGAATGGTTTGAGATTTAATGAAGGTTAATTTTGATTATATCAAAATCATTGTATCTTACTAATTTATGTATCGTATTTATTGATTTCACATAAAAAAAATATTTATCTTACTAATTTATGTATCATATTTATTGAAATGTCACTATCGTCCAAACAAAAGAGCATGAATGGCAAGTGTGTTTTTTGATGAATATATTCGTTGATTTGACCACAAAATGCATGGTAGACGAGTTTTGCTTATGGTAGATAATTGTCCAGCCCATAATAGAAATATTGAAGGACTACAAAATGTTGAATTGTTTTTCTTGCCACCCAACATGATATCCAATATTCAACCTTGTGATGCTGGGATAATAAGAGCTTTCAAGATATATTATTGTAACATATTTTATTGTAGGATATTAGAAGGCTATGAAGTGGGACAAACTGATCCAGCAAAAAATAATATTTTGGATGCTATCAATTTTGCAATCCCTGCTTGGACAACATATGTTCAGCAAGAGACAATAGCAAATTGTTTTCGATACTGTAAAATTCGTTCGGGGGATGATATCTCAGAGAATTTGAATGAACCCACTTGTGAAAACATCATTCATGAACTTGAGGTCATGATTAATGATCCCGGTTACCATAATAAAATGGATGTCAATAACATGTTGGATTATTCGGGTGAAAGCGATACATGTTCACGGGTCTAGAGCTTAGAAGAAATTGTGGATACCATCAGAAAAAATAATGTTGATGATGAAGTTGAAGTGTAACGACCTGTTCCCGTCGTTATGGAAAATCCAATGGGGAAGGAATTTGGGCCAGAAAAAACTTCTGAGTAGTAACTTGGAAATTTCTAGCCTAGGCCAGATTCGGACAAAATCTGAGTCATGTGAGGACTAGAGAAATCTGGTAATGAATGGAGAATTTAATTATGAATTTGATCACATGAGTGGATAGTCAAGACGTTAAGGAGCCTGTAAGGCTTTACGAAATCTAGTTTAGGCGAGTAGAACTCCCGAAACTGATCTTAACGTGAAAAGGTAGTTTTAGAACGTCCCGATTTGAAGATGTGTTGTAAAATGGAAGCTTGGAACTCAAATTTCTAGTTTATGTTTCCGTGCAAGCCGTCGGGGTGGGATTAATTCCGCCAGGGCGGGGCCGTTGTGGCGGGTTGGGGCCCGATGTGGCGGGACAGTCGCGACTTAAGTCGGGAAAAATCCCCAAAATCATTATTTTCTGCAAAACTTCATTCTTGAGAGCTAGGAGACGACCCAGGGCGATTCTTGACAGTTTTCCACGACTTCTAGTGCTAAAGGTAAGAAAATTACTTCCTTAATCTGTATTTCGATTCCTAGGACTTAGAATCTTGGGTAATTATCGTTGGGAGAGGGATTTGGCCTGAAATTGATGGTGGGAAAAGCCCTAGTTGAATATTACAATCTTGGGTTTGGCCTTGGATTTATAGTTTGATTATAATTCGGGTAAAATAGGCCTTGTTTATTGATCCTTGCGTTAATTATTTGTGTTTAGAGCAAGAACAAGCGGAAATAATCCGAAAAAATGAAGGCTCAAGTGTCTTAGGAGGACTCAAGCTTGGTTTCGATGTAGGTGATGGTTCGATTTCCTGTTTGTGTGATATATGCCGGATATTTGCTTCATTGTATGCATGTGTGTATGTGCATCGAATCTAATGAAATGATTATGTGCGAACAACTACATGCCATGAACTGTTACTTGACCATGCGACTATATGTATTATTCATTATAGTGTGGTTGTGATTGTTGTTGTGCTGATTGAATCGGGTGTCACGTTCCAACACTTACATTGAATCGGGTGACACGTTCCGACACATATATTGGATCGGGTGTCACATTCCGACACATACATTGGATCGAGTGTCACATTTCGATACACTAACAATTTGGGTATGAATTCAATGAGAGAACCACTTGTGATTATTATGTTAATGTCTACATGTCATTGATATTGGGAAATTGTATGTTGCTCCTGAAAATCTAATTTAACTATGTATTCCGTATATGTGTGCTTACTGTGTTGTAATTGGTTGTATATATTGTGCTTATGGAGTAGCCACGTGATCCTACCAGTACACTGTGGTTGTGTACTGATACCGCACCTACTCTTTCTTTGTTGAGTACAAGGCATCTTTAGGCGGCTACTGACAGACCTCAGTTAGGAGATTATTGATCGCGACCGGATTCAAAGGTGAGCTAGTTCTTTCAAGCTGCCATGAATCCTTCTTTGTTTAGTCCACTCTTTTCGGACTCAGACTATATGTTTAGGCTGTTATGTTTAGCTTTCGGGGTTGCACTCCTTTCCTTAGACTTGTTGGTTAAACAGAGTTTTGGTACAATGACTTTCAATTCTAGGGGTTGAATTTCCACATTAGTTGTTTTGTTAGACCTTTGGAGTTTATGAAAACTCCGTATTTTATTTAGTTATTTAAACCTGCTTCTGTATCTTTAAATGCTTAGTTTTTGGTTAAATTGCTTAATTGGGTTGTAGTAATGATTCTCCCATCGAAGGATTAGTGTGAGTGCCAAACACGGCAGTATGGGTCGTGACATGGAGATGATACTATACCTTTGGAACCAGTTACGCGTAAGGAAGCACTTATCGCATCTAGAACTCTTCACAATTTTATGGTGCAGTTCGAAAAGACAATAACGGAGCTCTTGAATGCAATAAGAAAAGTTAGAGATGAACTTCAACTAGATTTAAATTTTAAGAAAAAACAGAACACAATATAATCATATTTCTTTAAATTGTCTTAGATATATTTGTACTTTTAAAGAATTATTAATTTATGATATTAATGGGACCATATATTTATATAGGGGTCTTCTGGAAATATATTATCTTATCGAAATTGGTAATTTTTTTCATTTGCTCAAGTCGAGACCGGAGGAAAATATTACTTTAGAGAGATTATTAATTTACCGCATATTAATTTATAGAAGTTTTACTGTATTTACTTTTTTTTTTTTGCTAGCCTAATTAATCATTTCAATTCCTCCTTTTCTTTTTAATCTTTATATCTTCAATGAGTGTTCTAGAAAAAAAAATAAGAAAAGGAAAGGAGGTAGTACTAGATGCCAACCATGTGGTTGACAGCTCAAATTAAAAGGTGAATAAAGTTGGATTAATTTTTTGACAACTCAAATGATTGATTAATTAGGATAATGGAATTATGATTATCCATTTAGTTTTTGGCAAGTAGTGATACTAAAATGAAAAAAAGAGAGTGATAGATCCCAATCATGCAGCGTTGTTGATACCGCAATTAACGGAGGGCTAAAAAGGTATAAACGTAGGATCTATTTATAGATTACTCCATCCGTTTTACATTACATCATCCGTCTAATAATAGTTGTTCACTATGTTATTTTAGAATGTCCAACAATACTTGTTCACTTTATGAAATCAATTAATTATTTTACACTTAGTTCCTAATTTACCCTTATCATTAATTATAGTCATTTTTCTATTATATTTTTTAAGACATTGCATTTATTATATTCAAAGGATGATATAATACAATTACTCTTTTATTTATAGTTTCTTAAGATGTGTGTCTAGTCAATAGTGGACAACTATTGTTGGACATATGAAATAATTGATCACTTTTCATTTTACAAGGTGCTTAAGAAATTATAAGTACGAAGATAATCTTACTAATTTACCTTTTCAAGAACTTCTTGGAAATTTTGCAGACAAATGTGAACACTTTCAAAAGGAATTAATTGCAAGGAATCAAAAGAAAAATTTAATTAATATTTTTTTGATTAAGTAAGGTAGACAACTAATAGGAGATAACTATTTTTAGTATAATGATCAACTAATATACTACGGAGGGAGTAGTTGTTGGTGTAATTTACCACAAATACAATAAATTACAGTTGAAATAAAATGAACAAAAATGAATAAATAAATCTATAGGCTGAGACGCAGATATCTCGTTCTCTTTAAGAAGATTCAAGCTCACTGCGACATAATCTACACCGATCCAACAATATCACTCTTGACTTGTCCCCTCTAGGATACAACAACCCAACAATGTTGTACAACTCAAACAACTCCGGATTAGTTGAAGAGTACAAAACTCCACATAAGAACACCTTTCTTCATTATATAATTACTCTCTTTTGTATAGTGAATATAGTTAAAGACTTAGAATATTTTTCTATGTCTCAACTCTCTCTTTCACTACACTGATCTCAATATAAACACAATACAATCCTACTCATCTTTTTCACTCTATATTTTTCTTGTGCATCTCTTGTTCACTACAACACAAAGGAAGACCACTATTTATAGGTGATGAATTCTTCCTTACAATGAATAGGAAGATAGTGAGTAGTAAATTGGATAAATGAATAGTCTAAATGTTACAGAAGTTACGAGGTATAATGAGGTAGAATATAGAGTGGAATTAGTGGTTGCAAGAGTTACACCAAAATAATGATCATATTCTTTGTCATTTTATACCACTAACATATGCACTTAATATTTTAATTTTAATATTAAAATTCATAAACACCAACAATAGTTATTTATTTTTTTGGGGTTTATCTGTATTCAATCCGATTATAGTTGAATTCGCGTAAAAAAAATTCACATTGAGAGAAAAGAGGTAAAACGTTTTCCAAACAAAAATGATTTTATATTTGGCGGGAGTCAAAATTTGAATTTCTAATTAAAAATGAATAAGATCTTACCACTTTATCACAACCCTTATTAATTTTAGAAATGTAATTATTATTTATTTTATTTATATGACATAATTTTCTTCTTAAATTCTCAAAAAAGAAGACATTTCTATTATTGAACGTATTTAAACTTGTCATCCTCACTCTACCATTGATGTCGGTTAGTTACAAAATAGAAAGAAATAGTTTCTACGTAAATCTGATATTATTTAATTTAAGTAGGACGTCACGTAAAACATATACACAAATTGTTACAACATTGTTTTTCATTCCTATTTTCTTTTCTGCATAAATGATAAACATGTAAGTTGCGTAAGATTTAAAGTGGAATATGACTTAATTATTCACAAATTAAAATTAATGAATGGCGTAAATGACCTTCAAATAGTAAATAATAGTTTATTTTATTTTGTTAAGAAATGAATAAATTAATATTTTAAATTGTATATCACATAAAATAAAATAAAAGTTATACAACAAATCAAATATATAGTAGTAATAAATATTCCACACATTATATTCCATACATTATAATTTCTCCATTCCTAATTTATACACTACGATTTCAATATTATTAATTCCTACAAAATATGCTTCCAAGCAAAAAGTGTTTTACGACGCGAGAGCATGAAGTGGGACATTTTATGATAAGTATGGGCGATACATAAGCTTCAAGAGAGGCAAACCCATGATATGAAGGGTTGGGTGTATCAATAATATTTAAGTATTAGCGAAGCGAAATGTTCAATGACGATTAATGGATAATGTGGTATTCGATTAGTCATTAATAACTATTGGATGGTCATGACTCATGAGTTCGAATTTCCTTATTTAGCAATTTTGATGTTATAAATAAACAAGAGTTTAAAAAAAGAGTTGTTGACCAGGATCAAAGCCAGGTCCACAGGGAGAACTTCCTCACTTCTACCAGCAAACCAAGGACAGTTCTATGTTATTTAAGGGTGCACTTTTTATTATATTCTAAAATATACGTTAAAAGCTTAAGAAAATCAAAGAATTACTGATAGAAAATAAAGTATCTAGCATATTTATTTAGGCATAAACATTGTTACAGTGTTAAAATTATCAAGAAGCTCAAATTTACTATATCGTTTTAACTTCCAAACAATTGAAAAATCACTATTTCTTAAAAAATGTCATCAAACAACACATATCACCTCTCTAAAAGTAAATAAGGTATAAGCGTTATTGATTTCAAATAGCAAAGTAATCGAAATTTGATCATTTTGTTAGACATAAACTAAAACATGAAGAAGAATAAAAAGTCAAGATATAAATTTCAGCTGTCTAGCTATTATTATAATAATGTTTAAATGATATTCATTTTCACGGTGTTCTCAGTTAGTAACTATGTAATATTATGGCTTGTTATTTAATGAGACTCGCCACAAAATTAACGTTAAATTGAAGGTTTGCAGTCAAACCCTACAATCTAAAGGGTATAAGTTAATAAGTATGATTAAAATAAAATATACTGAGTGCAAGTTCAACGACGCAACACATGAGGCTGGCATGACAATGAGGTTCGATGCAATACATGTCATCGATAAGAGAGACGATGCAAGTATCTTAGATCTGATATTCAAGAAAATGAGGAGATTGATGATGATGTCATACACTGTATTGTGTGATAAAAAGATGCTACTAAAACTTAAAAACACGTTCAATTGGGTAGTGGTTCAACCGACTATGTTGTATAAGACAGAGTATTGATCAATCAAGAACTCTCAAGTTCAGAAGATGAAAGTTACGAAAGGAGGATGTTGAGATGTGTTGGAAAATAGTAGAACATGCATGTAGTTTTGATGATTGACAACATACCTAGCTCAGCTTTTCAACATTGATACTTTTTAGTAAAACGACCGTAACTTTATACTTCAGACTTAGATCAACGAACGCTCGATAATGTTGAAAAAAATACTCAAAGACCTTTAATTTGATAAGTTATGAGGCACATAACACTACATATTCTAGGAGGGGTACTCGTTTGAAGTTGAACCTAGTAAAAACTTGGGAAAATTACGCGACTTAGCAAACATATACTGGTTAACTATTTAACATAGCTATAGTTTGAAGAAATTACTTTTCACAACTAACATATAACCATATTTACGCAAGCAACGTCTAGAATTTTTATAATTTAGTTCATAATTTTGTAAATCCAGAATTTGTATATGCTTATCCTAGCTTGTATATAATTATTCCATTGATACATTTGATTTGTAATGAGATGGGTGGACTCCTTATAAGGCTTGGGCAATCATCCTCCCTTTGAGCTAGCTTTTGGGGTGTGAGTTAGGCCTAAGACCTAATTTAACATGGTATCAGAGCATGACCCGTCTCACCCGATGTTGGGGCCCCCAAAAATCAAAATTGCCCATGCATCAGATGCTAAGTACTGGACGTGAGGTGGGGTGTTGAAGAATGACAAAAGTCCCACATCGGTGGTTAATGAGATGGGTGGACTCCTTATAAGGCTTGAGCAATCCTCCTCCCTTTGAGCTAACTTTTGGGGTGTGAGTTAGGCCTAAGACCTAATTTAACAGTTTTGAATTTTTTTAAATATATAAATACATAATTTGTATATACTTACCCTATTTGTACATTGACCAACGAATTATACAAATGAACTTACCTTGTTTGTATATTGGCCAACGAATTATACAAATAAGCTTACCCTGTCTGTATATTGGCAATCTAATTATACAAACTGAAAACCATAGCAAACGAAACTATAGCTATGGAGTGTAATTAGGTAAACTCTAGCTAAGGAGATTTATTAAGTTTAATCTCTTTGTTATTTATGAAATTTCTCCAAAAAACTTATACAAAACTCAATTGGTAAGGAAGATACTTTCAACTCAACTTCATATTAGGAGTTTTGTATGACCTTAGTTCTTATATAATGCACTCCTGCGCTAAAGAATTGATCTTAATACCTATAAAAAATTAAATTTCATCGATACGGGTCTATCTACACATATGTGATGGTTCAAATCTTAGCTAGAAGGTTTGAGTCTCAATATGTTTTGAGACTGCTCTGCCCCAAGGCGAGTCTCAAATCAATTCCAAAAATGTCTTTTCAAACAAAATAATCTCTTTGGACCCGTTTGATCATAGAAATTTTCAAAAGTATTTGAGAAAAAAATTGACAATGGATTACGGGTAAATTTCCTTCTATGAGATAGGGTGTGAAAAGTACTATAAGTTCTCTCATTAACTATGATTATTTTGATATTTTACATTTATTTAATTTGTACAGCATTTTTTTAAATGTTCCATCAAATAACCTCACATAGATAAAAATGGACGAAAAAGATATTATATTAGTCATATAATTGATGCACTAGACAAGTGGTTGATTATGATCGTGGAACTATTCCTTTTTTCTTTATTTCAATTTCAAGTAGTACTCATAAATTGTTTTTTATTAGAAAAAATAATACGCGTCGTTGAGTGGACTGGAAAGTTGAAAGTCATCTAAGGTGAGCTAAGAGGCTGCTACAACTTTAGCATATAATTTTAAGGTCCAGGTATATTCATATATAAAAAAATATCAATTATACACCTACTTCTAGTGCCCCACCACTCGAGAAATCACCCTCATAAAGTTATCCTTTGAAGATGAAAATGACACAATATATAAACGTAATTTATATAAAGCTTGAATAAGTAGACTCATATATTATATGTGGTAATTTTGTGAGATTTTTGTAGAATAATATGTGTCTTTATTTATTCAGCTTTATATTAGTTTAAGTGTTTATTTAGAGTCTGTTTAACGTTGCTGCGAAAAATTGCTTATATTTATAAGAAGCATGTTTTAAAAAAGCTTTTCAAAAAAGTGTTTTTTTAAAAAAATAATAATTTGTGTTTGGCTAACTTTTTCTAAAAATGTGTTTTTGAGAGTCAAATTATGAAAAAAGCAAATATCAATGTGCTTGTAATATTAAGATTATTTTATAAAGAGAAACTATTTTAAACAACTAATACAGAAACTTTAATTACATTTTAAATTTAATTATTTAAAATGTACATATTCAATTTTTCAATCAATATTGTACATAGATAATTATTGTTGAAAAATATTGAAAAGATGAATCTTTTTGTTATTTGTTACCTATTTTTTTGGATTCAATCTGTGCTATTATCCTGGTTTTTTTTGTTAGAATACTCTTAAGTTTTAAAAAATTCAAATAAAAATAAAAAATACATAAATTAAGAAAATAAAATTTTGTTATTTGTTACTTTTTTTGGGAGGGTCTAAATTTTTAATTGTTACTTATTTTCTCTCTCTTTTTTTAATCCTACAAAAATATTGTTGTTACTTTTATTTCTAATTCTGTAAAATAATACGTAAAGTAATATATACAATATAATATATAATAATACTATTAAACATAAATAAAATAAAAAATAAAATTCTTAAATAAAAATTAACCAAATTTATGAGATACATTAATTAATTAATAAATGATATATTGATAAATATGTATATATAAGAGATATTTTAATTTTAAGAATAATAATTTTCTGCTTCTGCTCTTTTTTAAAAACAGAAATTTTTAGCTTCTCCCCAACAACAGAAAACTGCTTCTGCTTTCATGTAGAAGCAGTTTTAAGGATTTGCCAAACACTTTTCAAAATAAATGTTTTTTCTAAAAATAAATAAATATTTCTGGCCTTTCAACAACAATGCCAAACATGCTCTTATATACACACCCAAAATATATGACATATACATTAGTTAAAGTTAAGTTAAAGAACCCATTTATATATTATTTTAATAAAATAAGTCAGTATGATCTTGTTTTTCATTTGGTTACTAATTCAAGAATAAATTATACCAGAACTAAAAATTATTATTGGAATAAAGTATTCTTGGTGAAATATTATTTTCAAGATTAATTATCTCAAGATAAAATAATGAAAATAACAAAAATATTTATGAGGTTCCTCAAATCTTTTTCTTTCTAAAAAGGTAGAGATTATTTTTTTATATAAACAACTTATTCACAGAAATTATGCAATAGATGTTAATTATAATATAACAACCAAATAAATTAAATAATTATATAATATCAAAATAACTAATCTCAATATAACTAACTCCCGTATAATTTTTCTTCCAATCAAAAGACCTCTTTTTTATTTTCACTCGTTTAATTTTATTTATATTTTCTTACTTTTAAAAAAATCATTTAAAATTTTCCCGTTATTATTAATGCCATTTTTAATACAAAACACATCCATTTAGTGAAACGTAGGGACCGACTTTTATTTTTCCCTCCTAGGATTTTTTTTTTCTTTTTAACTCTTTAACATCACATATATAATATTATAATAAAATTAAAGTTGGAGATTAATAATAGTCGTTATTCGAACAACCCCTCTTATCCACTGCTTTTATGTTTCACTCAAAAGATATTTATCTATTTTAAAATCATTAATATAATAAAGGAATATTCGAAGATTTTATTATTAAAAAAAAAATGCAAGCCACGTTCGAGTACTATAATGAGAAAATGACTTCTTTCGCGTCATGTCTGCCCAGCGCTAAAGCCGCCAGACAAGATTTTGTCAATACCCATATCACATCAATAATTACATATAATCAAATACTTCTAATTTTTGACGTGACATATTTATCACAATAATATTTTGATATATTCTTCGTATAAAATTGAAATTCAATAGACAAATTAATAAGTTGAATGGAGTATGTGATATTAACAGTGGCGTAGCTATACTATACTCAGGATGTTCAAGCGGACATCTTTCGTCGGAAAATTATACTATATATACAAATAGAATGACATGCTAAATGGATAAATAACATATTTTGGACACCCTTAAAATAATGAAGTGTTGTAGCCTAATGGTTTCTGGCACATTTGAAAAGTTCAGACTTAAAATGGTTGCGAGTTTGTATCTCACTTATTGCGGTGTTTAAGCTTTTTTGGACCCTCTTCGTGGAATTTTTAGCTCCACCACTGGTGATATATTTATGATTTTTAATATATATATAAGTAATTTTATTAGGAATAAAATAAAAATATTAAAATTAAAATTATTTGAATTATAAGAAGTATTATACTTTTTAAAAAACAGATTGAAAAAATATACTTATAAGACAAATAAAATTTAAAAGATGTTAAATTTTAGATATGGTCACTTTTTTCATTAGACGGTAATACTCAAATTTATTGATAAATAGATTTCATTTATGAACCTTAATGCACTTAAAGCGTTTTTTCATATTCTTTAATTAATTACTACTATTTTGTTTATATCGTCATTCTTATGTAACGCCTACATCGATCTCCTCCTCCATTCTCATAAAGGCTGAATAAATAGAGAAAGGAGACCACATTTGCCACGTTTTTCTATTTCTCAAATTCGATTTCTGCTAAATAAAGTGGAGGATGTTTTTTAACAAATAAATATTTTAATTTTTTTTTATATGATACATGCTATTTTTAAATTAATAACCAAACAGTAATTTTTAAAAAAAAAATTTAACATAACTAATACATCATAGTTTATCTTGAAATCAAATGATCGTCAAAAATTTCTAAACATGCCATCTAAATTGGTTCTTCCAAAAAATGAAATAAAATGTAACAGCTATATATTTATATTAAACCTAATATACTTAAATTAGAATCTAACGCAAGTATTTATAGAGATATATATTAATAAGTGAGCAACACCGAGGGGGCTAGGCACAACATATATTTAAACCATGATACAACAAATTATTTCTTCTGTTAAATTTATTTATCTAATTTTGATTTGATACAAAAAAAAATTAAAAATAACCTTCAAATCATCTGATCTTACACTAATAATATGTAAAATGTATTATATTGTTAATTTTATAATTTTTAAACATGTCTAATATCTTAAAAGAGAAGTAAAAGCCAAAAAAAACAAAACAAGAAACATGAATATTTTGCCAAATTTAGTTAAATATATTCAAAATGGTACATTAATCACCCTTTTGTCCATTTTTACCTATTCACTGTACGATTTTAAGATGTCAAATAATATTGGTGTAGTTTATAAACTCAATCAATAATTTACTATGTTATGTTTTTTTTTTACCCATGCTATCAAATACTCCCTCTGTCCCAATTTATGTGACACATTTCGCTTTTCGAGAGTCAAACAGTTTGAGTTTGACCGAGAATTTGCTCATGAAATCTTCAAATTTTTTAAAATGAAATTTATATATTTATAAACTACATAAAAAGTACTATAAGTCACAATAATTGATAATTCAAAATATTTAAAAGATATAT
>JAJOOO010003816.1:0-29734 GCA_029582685.1 Solanum piurae
GCCCCCATTCCCAACAACTTCACTACTTACTAATCTTTTCTCTTCGTTTCACCGAAGATCAGGATTTTGGGCTTCTTCTGCTTTTTGCAAATGCCGCCTTCTATCTTTAGATTCTTCCACTGGCATCTCCGTCACAACTCTTTAACCTCGGTATGTTCTTCCATTTTTACCTTATCCTCTTTTGCTTCCTTTAATTTTCGTTTCAGAAGAAAAAATATACACAGATTTTGTCATCATCAGTATTGTTTTGTTTTTGTTGTTGTAATAATCAACTGTTAATTGCTCATGTATACCGTGTATGTATTGTGCTGTTGAATTAAATTATCCGATTTCGCTTAACTCCGCCTTTTGATTTCTGTTTCATGGTCTACTCTGTTACATAGTGAGGTTATGTGAGTTTGATATAATAAAATTTGGAGTTTCGGAACTCGAATTATATGAACTAATCTTATGCTACTTATGAGTAGATTTCATATGAGGTGGGTTGGTATAGCCCTTATTGAGAGAGAAATCTTTTAACAGACATTTAGTTTCTACCTGCTATTCTTATATGCATTTGGAAATATAACCATTGTTGTTCAGGTAAATGTGACATATGGATCATGTTTAGGTACAATATTTCTCAAAAAGCCGAACGCATGGTGAATGTTTTACTGCCTTTTTTATTATTTTTTTTATTTTTTTTATTATGTGCGCTAATTAGCTCTTTTGATTAAAGGGATTTACAAATATGTGATGCGTTCACTTTATTTGTTGTGGATTGTTTCTCTAGTTAGGCAGTTGATTTTGCTCCTCATGTTCCTTTCCATTTCCTGCAGTAAAACATGTACAATTCTTTCACACACGCCAAAAAGTGAGATTACAGATATTTCATGGCTGTGATTTCTTCAATGATTCACCATATTGACATGTATGAAGTAATTATTTAGGTTTTTCAAATTTAGAATTAGACCTTTGCATATCTTGGTTAATGAAAACAAGAAGAATACTGTGATAAAACATGATTTCTTCAATTATTCATCATATTGACATGGATGTGGCATCCTTTGGAAGTTGTAGAAGTCCACGCTTCACAATTGTCTCGTTGCGTGCTAAGAAAGTCTTATGCTAAGGCTAGTTACAAGCTAAATCCCAACCTACCTAGGCTGGTCAGCTTCTAGGTTGCTCGGACTCTTCAAAAATGTCGACGGACGCATGCCGGATCCTCCAAAAATAGTGTATTTTTGAAGGATCTGACACGGGTGCAACAACATTTTTGGAGAGTCCAAGCAACTTAGGTCAGCTCAATGAGCACAAAATCTAAGAGCATAGGTGATATAGTTCGAGATATACAGGACAATGGAATGTACAGTAATAACAATTGAAAGCAAAAACTAAGATAGATTTCTATTAGCAGTAACCAATAAATAGTTTGAAAGAGTTTAACTAGAAGAATCTAGAACTTGGATATGCGTCTCAGGAAGCAATCAACATACGAACTCGATCCCTTCCGAAGAATGACAAAGTAGAACCCAAGATAGATATAATAAAGAAGGAGAGTACCGTCAGGAAATCTCATTCCTTGGAAACATGTAATCTGAAGTTGAACATGAACCAACAGACCCGATTCTCTGTCAAAATAGTTCTCTAATCTCAAAATATCCAAAAAAATTCATAAATGAGCTCAACGCTTTTTATACTTGAATTGGATAAAGACAAAAATAACCCCAAGATAAAAATGTCTCAGTGAGTCTAGGTTGATTGTCTGGCCTCTGAGACCGCTTCTAAGCTCTATACCATACATGGATGGAGTCCAAAACTTTGAGCTTTGCCGAACATCCGGGGATCATACCAACAGGTCTTGAAGAAACAAATGGAGTTTGAATTAGTCATCCTTTAATAAATGTATATAAAGAATAATAATGATTGTTTCAAATAAATTTCAAGGATTTATATTTTTGTTTATAGATAAGATTTTGATAATTGAATTCAATCATGAATGTGAAGCAATAAAAACAAAAAAGGGGTGAACTAGCCATATCTTCTTTGTTCCTTGGAAGCAGATGAAAGCTGCAACCATCGTATTAATAGTGATAGTGCTAATATGGAAAACAATGATTGAGATCTTAAATAATGGACAAGTTGAGCTGCTCAGGCAGCCAACAGAGGTGTTTCACGTGTCTCCTGTTTTTTCGGCATTTAGGAAAACGAAAGGACAGCTAAATGTATTTTACTTCCAGCTGCCAGCATCCTGGCCCTCTTTCTTGGTCCTTCACTTTTCTTCTCCATTTGTTTATGCAGATATAACTATTCCTCAATTGTTTACTTGCAGCTAACTGATAGTTAATCTACAGGCTAGCTTTTCATCTAGAGCATCATTACTATCTGCAAGCAGCAGTGGTCAAAATATAACTACTAGTCATCACAATGGGTCCTTGTCAAAGATGTATTCAACTTCATGCGAGACACTGTCAGAAGATCCATCCAAAGATAGAGCTATTTCTGACATGTTGGTCGATTCATTTGGAAGGATGCATACATATTTGAGAATATCATTGACTGAACGTTGTAATCTACGGTGCCACTACTGTATGCCAGCTGAGGGTGTGGAACTCACTCCTAGCCCTCAACTTCTATCTCAGGATGAGATTGTTCGCTTGGCAAGTTTGTTTGTTAGCTCTGGAGTGGATAAAATTCGTTTGACTGGTGGGGAACCAACTATTAGGAAGGATATTGAAGAACTTTGCTTACAACTATCAAACTTGAAGGGGCTTAAAACCCTGGCGATGACAACAAATGGGATTACTCTGGGAAAAAAACTTCCAAAGCTGAAAGACTCTGGGCTTAATTTGGTGAACATAAGCTTAGACACATTGGTTCCAGCAAAATTTGAGTTTATGACTAGGCGCAAAGGGCATGGAAGAGTAATGGAGTCAATTGATGCTGCAGTAAAGCTTGGTTATAATCCTGTCAAAGTAAGTTATCTCTAGCATGATTATATAATGTTATTCCCCCTAGAATGATACTCCCTCCTATGTCAGCTAAAATTGAATCTTGAGGATTTGCTTGATCAAGTTTTGGTTTAGAACCAGACTTTGTAGTTTATTTGTTGCATCTAATGTTGAGTTTTAAAGACTGGAAAAACTAAAACTACCAATTTAGAATAAAGAACCAGTACAAAAGAAATTAAGAAATCATGGTTAAAGTCGGATTTGTTTAACTTTCTAAATAGGAAAAAGTTGAAAAAGGGGACTAAGGCAGCACTCTCCTGTTTTGCTTCCTAATGACGCTCTTAGCGCTAGTTTATGCATGAAAATTCTGCAGCTTTTGCTTGAGATTCTTCAGATTGTACCTATGGAATGGAACATCTTTTTGAGGACATGATTTGAAAAACAAGCTTCTGTCGAAAGAAGTTTTTCAACTCTGTCTGATAGTCTGCTCCGTGTTATGTTATTTATGTTTTGTTTTGGTGTGTGCTGCAAATCAGGTAAATTGTGTTGTAATGCGTGGATTCAATGATGATGAAATTTGTGATTTCGTTGAGTTGACACGCGAAAGGCCAATCAATGTCCGATTTATTGAGTTTATGCCGTTTGATGGGAATGTTTGGAATGTCAAGAAGCTAGTACCTTATGCTGAAATGTTGGACAAAGTGGTATGGTAGACTTTGTCAGATGTTTCTCTTTTAAGTCAGTTTTGTACATTACCTAAGTCACTCAATGTTACTGAACAGGTTGAAAAATTTACAGGGCTTCAGAGAATTCAAGACCATCCCACAGAGACAGCTAAGAATTTCAGGATAGATGGGCATCAAGGCTCTGTTTCATTTATTACATCAATGACTGAGCATTTCTGTGCTGGTTGTAACAGACTGAGACTTTTAGCTGATGGAAACTTTAAAGTCTGCCTTTTCGGTCCCTCAGAGGTACTTATCTTCTTGCCTAAAATTTGTGAAAACTTGCATAGGCTGTTGAGTCATGTTGCACATATCTTCTTTTTTCTCAATTAGAGCACGTCACACCTTGTATTTTTTTCCTCCAGCTCCATACTTCTATTTTCTCTTCTCGCTGTTTTCTCTTCTTCATCAGCCTTATTACTTTGGTCTAACATTTTTTCTTACTGGTGAATTTAGCAAGGAGGGGAAAGATGGGGGAGAAAGAAGAAAGAATTTGCAGTGACCTGCAACCATTAGATGCATGAGATGAAAGAATAGTATCTGGGAAGGGGAGAGAAAATAGTAAAGCAAATACAGCAGAGTAGAGTGATGGAACTTGGTATAGCACTTCTACTCTGCTGCCGTAGATAATGAAGAAGAAAAAATGCGGGAAACGAGTCAACAAAGAGAATAAATGAGAAACCAGGGGAGAGAATATGGTGTTTTTCACTTCCCTTCTACTAGTATACGAGAAAACTAATGGTTTTATGCCAAAACTAGGGGGGGGAGTAAAGTGTCAAAAAAATCCAAAACCTAGAAGGATTACAATTGTTGTCACCAAAAGATCCATCAGCACTCTCAAGTCCCCCTTTTTTTTGTTTTGTCTATGCTAAAAAAAGAAGAAGAGGAAGTCAGGAGAGAGGAGTAGCAGTGATGCAAGATATCCCTTTTTTTTCTTTTGTCTATGCTATCCTTTTCTGGATTTCTTCCACTAGGATTTTAACTGTAGTTTCTTGTTCAATTCAATTCACTAGGGATATCCTTGGCAGAGAAAAGGAGTTGTAAAACATGAGGATGAAGATTCATATTTGACTGTCTTCTGTTCCTTGTCTCATGGGATTTGTAGGATTTTCTATGCAATTAGGAGTTTAAACTGCTCTAAAATTTACCCCTAGGTTTGTCCTATTGTCTAGATATATATATATTTGTCATATTTGTAGACCTCAGTTTAAATAGTAAAGTTGCATCATTTTTCCACACGGCTTACTACCTTGATTATAAGTTAGTATAGTGATTTTTTAATATATAATTCATCATGTATGCAGCGCCTCTTCCTCATTCCTGTTATATCTCCTGATCGGTTGAAGAGTTTACAAGTAGGAATTATTTGGTTAGGTGAACCATGACATTCATATGATGTATAAATGTAGTGCTCCCTAGATTCTTTTGTTTTAGGCCTTCTATTTTTTCCGTTCATATTAATTTAAGGGATTCAATTTCATAGAGAGTAGACTGTAGCTTCATTAATTACTGATTTCATGGTCTCTACCTCCTTCTGTTTGATATTATTACTATGACTTAGACATAACTATGTAGTAGATATCATGAATTGGATGTGCTTCCTTGTGTTACAACCATTTTTCTATTATTTTTGCTTTCTTCAGGTGAGCTTGAGGGATCCTATTCGTCTTGGTGAGGGTGATGATAAACTCAGGGAAATCATTGGGGCTGCGGTATGTAGCAACTAATCCGTTCCAACACAATCTGTTGCTTACATATTTTCCATTTGTATCATTTTCCTTTCTTCCTCTTATTTTGTAGTGTCATGCCTTCACCAGGGCAAAGACAAGCTTCTTTCCATATCGTTTGACATTTAAGACTCATGCTACTTTTACACTATTATCTACATTTCTTTTGATCCATTTGTCCTTTCCAGGTCAAAAGGAAGAAAGCTTCTCATGCTGGGATGCTTGATCTCGCCAAAACTCCAAATAGACCGATGATACATATTGGTGGATAATTGATGAAATATATTGGGTTTTGATGGTCAAAATTGAATTGTACAATGACGTATGTATGCTTTTCGTTCGTCAATTTAAGCACCTTCCCTTAATTTCAGTTCAATACTTTATTTTGAAGGTTGGTGTCATTAGTGTCTATTCATTCTTAGGTTTACACTGCGTGTTAGGAAACACAGTTTTCTGAGTCTAGTCATAGTAATTTAATAGTGAAGTTTACCTGCATAAAGTCTTCTGAATCTTAGGGGTTCTCTAGTTATTTTATCCTGAGTTAGATCAGTAATTTCTCTTAAGATTTTGTTCTTCTGTGGTGTCTATAAATTATTGCTTGTAAAATTTGAGGAGCTCTCCTTTTATGAGTCGATTGGTCTCTCTCAATTGGATATTAAGAGTAACATTAAGACAAGAAAAATTCCATATTTCCAAAATCACATTTTTGATGCTCCTTGCTAATTTGATCAAACTGTATAAATTGGTAACTTAGTGGAAATATTTCTTTTGATAATGATCAACTTATTGGAAATATTAGAAATGTCTTTTCCGTTCTTGGCCCAAACAGTGAATCATGAGATGTTTCATTTAGAGTGTTCTAAGCATGTCACCCAAGGTTTTATGTTTCATTTATGCTTTATCCAAGTCAGATAAAGATAGTTGACTTGACCCTCTAGGAAATACATCAATCTATGGGTTTGGTGGATTTAATCCTTTGGGTAGGAATCTTTTGCTTTGAATCTGACCAGAGACTTTATATTCTATTTTGTTTGGCATTTTTATGATGCTGTGTACATTATGGGCACATAAGTAGAAAGGCTTGCTTGGTCTAGTGATAAGAGCTCAACACGTGATGTGTAAGTCAGGCGCACGTCACTAGTTTGAGATGCACTTGTAAAGTGTCTGTTTGTAATGAGAGAGAAAAAAAAGTGGTGGCTTTGGGGATAAGGAATTTGAAGTTTTATAACAAGAGTTTGTTATTTAAATAGTTATGGAGATTCAAGAAAATGGAGATGAATTTTGGAAAGAGATCATTATCTCAGAATATGGTAAAGAAGATTTTTGGATACGTGGGACAATTTTTAAGCCATCTATTAGTGGTGTCAAAAACAAATTGTTAAATTTTGGCCTGAGTTTCAAATTCTTACTAAACTGAAGGGTGGGGAATGGGTGTAAAACTGTGTTTTGGTAGGATTTGTGGTTAGGAGATCAATGATTAATAGAAAAGTTACCCATTTTGTATAGTATTTCCTTGAATGAGCAGTGTACAGTGGCAGAGTGCTATATAAATTCTGGGTGGCAGCTGCATTTCAGGAGAAATTTTAACGACTGGGAGATGGATGATATTAGTCATTTGTCACATTTACTGGATCCTATTACTCTTGAAGGTAATAAATTGAACTCTCTAATCTGGACAACAATTAAAGACGGGAGCTTCTCTGTTAAAAGTAGCTATACTCTTCTACAGAAACAACTTGGACATTGGGACCTTACTTGGCCGTGGAAAATGTTATAGAAAACTAAAGCTCCAAGGGAAGTAACTTGTTTTGGCTGGACTGCAGCCATGGATGCATGCCTAACTCAGAATATGTTGCAGAAGAGAGGTTTTGTGTAGTGGATGTTACTTTTGTGAAGAAGATTTTGAGTCCACAAATCTAGTATCCTTTTTTCAACATTTGTGGAGTACAGTGGGTAATGCCTGAAACAGTCTTAACAATTACGTGAATGTTGGCAGAACTAGGTTGTGAACAGTAGATTTAAGATGATTTGGTGTGGAACATATGGCTAGAAAAAAATAGGAGACATTTTGATGATAAGAAACTTCACATTTTTTTTGTTACGAATAGATGTTTAGAAAGCTTGTGCTTTTGGTGTAGGAGTAGTTTGATTGATAGCATGTCCCAGTATATAGAGGTGTTTTGAGTTTTTGGGAATGTAGCTTTTGTTTGGTTTTCTTGCAAGTTGGTACCTTCTTGATACTTTTTCATTAATGGAGTTACCTTACCTTATTAAAAAAAACGGGTTTGAACCTTGCCACAGACAAAAGCTTAAGTGGAGAAAGGTAGAGGGGCCAATCCATCATCCACCGAGTTTTAAACCACGCACTACTGATTTTCGGTTATAATTTTGATTTGACTTGGAGTGTATTATATTTTATATCTATATTATATATATTTTTGGGGACAAACGTGGTTCTGCTTTTTATTGGCTGCAGTGCAAGGAACTTAATGAGTGCCTTCTAGAAATCTATTAAGATGTTCACGATATGGTAAGCACATTGTTTTTTTGCACACCTGTTGGAAGTGTCTTTGGTTAAAAGTTGATTTTCACAATTGGAAGTCATTATTCTACATATGAAGTCTTTGTCAGAATAATTTTATCTTGCATTTATTCTTTTATGCTCTTTCTTTTGCTTAATAATAATACTCTGTTTCCAGGTACGCGGGCATCAAATGCACCAAGGAAAGAGAGAGAGAGGAAGTACAAGGAGAAAAAGAAAAGAGGAAGGTGACCAAACATGTGAAAATGCTGGACTTAAGCAAGTAAACTTCAATTTGGATTTTCGACGCTGTGTATGAGCATGTTTCGAACACCACCAAAAAATAGTAAGGCCTATGCAGAAAGAACCGGTGTGTCTCCGTAAATTATAGTGTTTATCTTGTATGCTATGTTGAAATAAGAAATATATACCTGTTCCATAACATGTACCATTTCTGCCCAGGCTGTTGTGATATCCTTATGAAATACACCTTAATCGTGTCTCCGTTGCTGATTCCTTTGCTCTATTTTTGTGCTATTACTAGAGAAAAACGAAAACGTAACACCTGGTATTCTGTTGCAGTTCTTGTCAATAACGAAAATATTAGACGTTTATACTGTAAAACAGCTTTATTCTCCTATAAATGTTTTCATGGATGAATGTACTGGTCATGTTTGTCTGAAATATCGTTTGTTCTCTAGGGACAAGGAAAAACTCTATTGCCTTGACTTCTCATATACATTTTGCAATGATCTTTTAGGCCCCACTAAAGATTTACAAGTCATGTACGATTTCGATGTAAATGTCGATAAGGCGATATTAAGATAGCATTTGTTGATTTGATGTAAATATCAAACAAACGGTAGGTTTGTCATGTCTCACAACAAGAGATAAAATATGAAGAAACCGAAAATGATATCAAAGCGACCCACATGTTTGTATATTTACAACTAGTGATTACAAAAATTCTCTTTCACACTTAGAAGTCAGAATGCAAATGTAAACCAAAGTATATTTTAACTGTCCACATATACATGATCTCTATTCTCTAGGTTTAAAAATTATAATCAAAGTGTCACAAAATTAAAGACGCCAACAATATTTATTGGTTTAGGAAGTAATTACGTAATATTGACATCAAACAAAGACGTAGAAATTAACAATTTTTTTACATTGAGAAGTATGAATATCTACAAAATGGAGAAAACAAAGTCAATCACCACCCACTTCTTTACTATATTAATTATAGATGATACAATATTAATTAATCCAAGTTCTTGTGTTAAGTACTTGGGATTTATCTTGAAGTATATATATTTTAGTTTACCAACTTTTCTTTCTTCTTTTTTTTCCGCCAAGAAATATAGTATATTGACTTGATGGCAGCCGACTTAGTAATTAACTGTGATGTTCACTTAATTAATTAGTTAATCTCAAGTCAACTGATATTATATCAACTAATTTTTCATCTTTATCCTTTTTGTATTCTTGAATATATCATGTAACACAAAATTATATAATATTTAAAGTAATAAAAGCATCACCGCCAAGAAATTGATGGATTTTCCCTCCTCAAGAGTCAACTTTAAGATGGCACGAGGAAAGATTTTTACCATCTTCTCAACTTATTGCAATATTTTTTTAATTCTTCTTAAACTATTTAATGTTAATTATCTCTTGGCTAATATGGAAGAGTAGGATTAATGTTTCCTAATTCAAAATGATTAATATATTTTAACTCAATTGTCATGATCGATTATTGAGGCAAATTTCATTTACTAGACAACTTGGATTATGAAAAATTAAAAGCAACTTGAGTAGGATTAGTATTGATTAATCTTAAATGCTTAAATAAATGATATATTTACCATCTGAACCTCTAGAGGTTATAGCTTGTACGATAGGATAAGAAGAACAAGAATCAACTCTTATATATTCAATTTTTAATATTAGAGTATAGCAAATTGTAGTAGAACTATAAGCTGGAATTAATTAGGTTTCGTACTTAAGCTCTTAGTTGCAAATTGCTCTTACTTAACTAATTGACTTTTTTAGGTTTATGCAAGGTGTCTGGTTAGGGAACACTTCACTTTATGTTATAAAAAATAAAATGCTCTATAATCAAAGTTGTTGTTTTAACAATTAAATCCAAAAGTCGTTGTTTACACATTGTATATTATCCACATTATTATGTTGTGGAACCCCTCGATCGATCTCCATTAATTTAAAGTCTTAACAAACACTCGCACAACTAAGAAATATACTTTTTCTGTTTGCATCAATCTTATAAAGTTTTTTAGGAAAAAAAAATGGAGGCATGAAACACTCTTTTGCCTATTAATATATCTACCAATTATTCCCTTTTCTCTTGAAATTCGAAGACTTGCATTTTTTTTTAATTATTTTGAAAAATGATTTTTTTGAGCAGAGATTTCCATTGAAAATAATCCCTCTACCACGTAAGGATAGAAATAAGGTCTGCGTGTATCTCACTCTTCTCAAACCCCGCTAGTGAGACTATACTAGATTTGTTATTGTTGATTCGATCAAAATTACATATTATAGTAACCAATGCCATTACATTTATGCCTGTGTACTAACTGCATCTGACATTTAGTTCTTCCCCTAACATTTTATGTAGTAGTATGAACAAACAGTAGATTTTGGAGTTATATATACTTAACCATATTTGCATCATTTATATGACTAATTATTTTCATACTCTTGAAGTATTTTATGAATGAGAACATTCCAAACTCCAAAGTAGTAACAATCTTTAAATTTTTAGCTAGGCGGTAAAAAAATTAAATTCACTGTATAGGTCATGTTCATGAATTAATGAAAAGTGTGCAAAAGTTATATTTATCTCATTATATATAGATGTAAAATCTCAAGTAACTTGATCATGGAAGATTAAAATCACAAATGAAATTAATGTTTGAACCGTGATAGATAGTCGTTAATTCAGAGCATATTTCCATGTACATTGCCAACCGATGGAAATATAGAGGATTCCTAATTAAAGAACAACTATAAATCCTAAAGGCATTAATATATTTTCACCAACATTACTGTATTGAGTAAAATGCTATGCTCAATAGTTCTAAACTACATTACATTATAAAAAAGAAATTCACTTTTTGGTTCTTTGAAATAGACAATAAGTAATTGAAACCCTTTGTCCATCTAAGAATAAATAGTAACTAAAAATCTGTGGATTTTCAACTAAAGTGATAATCTAGGAATTCTTGCTGAGGAAATAGTTTCTAATATTTGGGTATATAAAAGTTAAATTTTTTTTTGAATGCATAAATATTTATCAACTAGGACATTATATAACAAGAGCTTTCGATGCATCAAGAAATAGATAAGATCTATGAAAGGGTAATTAACGAAAAAATATATCAAAGAATAATCACAAAATGTTAACAATTAATTACAATAATTGAAGAAAACATTATATTCACATGTATGAATTCTCTCTCTACAAATGAAAAAAAAAAGTCAATCATCATCTTCCCTTTCCCCAAACCCCTTTTCATTACCACTCCAAATCCAACCAAAAAAAATTAGAAAAAAAAAGTATAATCAAGAAGTCATTGATCATGGTCACACAATCCCCCTCACCTTATTTGTTGAAATTATAGTATCTTTTTTTTTTCTCAAGAAAATATTTAGCAAAGGGGCATCTCACCAAACATATTAATTTGAGTAGGCTTGAAATTAGGAAATAGAGGATACTGATCATGACCTAAGTCTTGAATAAATCCTTCCATTGATCCAAAACCACTTAAAAATCCATTTGATGAATTTTCAATAGTACTTCCATATATACCTTCTTCATGACTACTACTTTCTTCCTCTTTCATCCTATAAATTACTAGTACTATTATCTTGATGCAACATGTTCATCATCATCATATGTTGTTGATTTTCTTGTTGTTGTTGTTGTGGTGATGATGATTCTTCCATCTTCTTCCTTTCTTTTTTTGCCCTTTTCCCTTTGACTTCACGTGCAGCATTCTTCCCCGTTAGCCTTTGTACAAGATCGCGAAAATTCTCTACGTCTGTTTTGATGATCTCTGGTGCTATTATATGGATTATTCGTATTTTTGGCTTCAATTTGGATATTGAATGTGAATCTCTATTCATCTTATAATTGTTCCTACAACAACTTGGACTAGTGGTTGCACTTGTGGTTATTTGCTTCATCTTAATTCTTTCTCCCTTTCGATCGATTCTAAAATTTGAAACTGTTTTAGAGAGAAATTTAGAAGATACTGTTGGTATTAATGTTAGAGTAATTGTGGGAAGGTATTTAAATAGGAAAAGTCTCTACTTGAGGGTTAAAATTAGTTTGGAAGAAAAAGATCTATGTTTTGCCTTTTGGAACTAAGAATTGGACGGCATTTTCTTATTGGAGAGGATTAAATATTACACCAAAGTATATTAAAATAGTAGTGTAATATGATAATCCATATTTTATTGGGATTCTCTTAATTAGTTCGTTTTTTTTAATTTACCAACTAGTATATATTTCTTTTTCTCCTTTTCCTCGAGGAATATAATATGTTGAGTTTATGTATTGTGTTGCCATGTAATTGAGCTTTTGAAATATTATTGGAGAGTTGTGATGAAAAAATAAACATGATTTCTTTTAGTCAGAGGTCTCAAATTTGAGTTTTATTTAGGAGTAGAAAAAATTTCGATCACAATTTCATTCTTAATAATGAATTTCTATATTCACACAAATAGTATAGCGTGTTTAAGACTATAAATTTCAAAATTATTTTTGTTCTCTCTTAATAAACTCTATGTACAATTGAATTATGTCATATAAATTGAAATGAAGGAAGTAATAATAAAAATAGTGTAGCAATCAGTGGCGGAGCCAGATATACTTCTTCGTCGAAAAATTACACTATGTAGCTAAATAATAATAATAATAATAATAATATATATATATATAGTTCTACACAATTTTACTTCTTTATATTTTGATACCCTTTAGTCAAAATTCTGGTTCCGTCTGAACTAGCTATGTAGTTTAATATCCCCTTCAACTGACATATCGACGACTCGACATTATCGCTAATTAATGGTAAAGGAAAAAGGATTCACTTTTTTATATAGTGACACATTATATTGCTATTGGTACTCAATAAAATTTGAAACATTTTTCTTAGCTTATAGTCATGAATAACTGATAACGTTGTTGTCATGTGATCAGGAGGTCACAAGTTTAAAATATGCAAGTCTCTAGTAGAAATATAAAGATAAAACAGTATAAAATAAACCATCTTATGATCGGACTCTTTCTCAAACCCACCACTCTCCCACCGAACAATCCAATACCATAAATAGTAAAGTAGGAAGAGAACCATTTTTAACAACACCATGTTCGACGACTTTGCCAGCTGCTAGGTCTACTCTTGACAATAATAATTAGATGAAAATATCTGAAATATAGGAATTTTTTTTTTCCCCACTTGTAGGCAGTAAGTAAATTCATTTTTTTGACAAATTGATTTATAATATTATTTCCACGTCTTGTGAATTCTTTTCATTTTCACACACATTAGAAAGTATTATAAACAAGTTGTACTCTTCTACTATAGCTGCCAGGAAAGTATTAGGGTTTTAGCATTTTTAATTGGTTGCAAATTGCTATATATTTAACTAATTGACTTTTTAATTATTTCTATGTTTGGAAAAACAAAACTATTGACTTTATGCTATAATAATCTCTAAATCTCTCCTAGTGTCAAAAATTTAATCCAATAATTACTTGTTAACACATTATTGTCCACATTATGCTGTTGTGGAACCCTTACATCCCCTAAAGTCTTACAACTAGAAAACATAAATAAAATCAATCTATAATATTATATATCTAATTATTTCATGGAAAAAAGATTGGAATATGATTGAAACACTTATATATTTCCCCAATTTTCAACCTAGCTACTATCTATTATTCCTTTTTGCCCCAAAATTACATAGTTGGTGGAACTTAATTACATATTATATATTTTTTTAACCTTTTAAAAAAAATTCCCCTTGTACAATTATTCAATTTAATTGAAATTCCAGAGGTTAGATTACCTACCTACTGTTGGAATAATACCAACACTATATTGGTGACAAACCATAATTGAGATTTCTAGATTCTCTTTTAAATTAATTTAGAGTTATATAAAACAAAATTATTTCTTTATTTTCCTATTTATATAGCTGGATATATAAGATGGATCAAAATAATTAATATTTTACATGACTAGTTAGGAAGTGGGAGACAAGAACTGCTAATTCATACTAATTTATTTGATTTTGTAAATTGATACACGAAATTCTTTTTGCTCCATCATGATATCAGATCAAAGAAGTGCTTTGCACCTCCAATTAGGGAATAATAATATATGTAGATTTCAATTATGAAAGCTGACACTATAACAAAAATAACTTTTAGAAGTATAATAAAGCGTGTTAAAGTCTTTACCGGAATTAGTTAATTATTATTGAATCTAATATAATATCGCTATAGACTTTAAAGATATTTACAAAGAGTACTAATTGCCGTTGAATATGTAGTGAGATTAATTTACAAAAAAATAGGTGATTTATGGATTTGTTTTGTAATAATTAAGGTGTGGCTGATGTTAAGATGATGACGTTGTTGCCTATCTGTATTTTTAATAAACTAAAATCTACATATATTGCAACTTGCAAGTGTGTTGAGACGTAAGAGTGATGGAGGGAAGGTCTACACGTTCTACGAATTCCTACTAATTTTATATTATGAAAAAACCTTTTTGGGAAAGATGATGTACAAAAAGAGTAAGTTCTATTTTATTTTATTTTTAAAAAAAAACTTCTTGATAGAAAGCTTAGTTATTATTGTCGGCATATATATATTTCCATGAAATAAACAAGGAGTTTAGAAAAATATTATCGATTCCCTTGTTTGATTGATAAAATTATATTATTTATTTATTTTTAGAAAAACAAGTTTATTAAAAATCAGAAAAATAAACTCTAATAGAATTATAGATAAAGCAAGCTTCATAAGTGATGTTCCATAACATACAATCTCCCTGCCCACACTTCACCCTATAGTCTACCTCTATCATCCCTTATGTTTGCTTATATTATATATAAATATTTTTAATATAATGTATTTTGTTTACTATTTAACATAAAATATTTTAGGAATAGCAAATATAAAAATCATATTAGCGCTCTATAACTAGAGTTTTGCTATTTGTGCTCCATATAGTAAACATAGTTTGCTATGAAGCATCTGATTTGTATAAATCGCAGGCATCTGATTCACAGACATCTGATTTGTATAAAATCGCAGCGATTGATTGGAGATAATTGTATATATGTAAATATTGTGTATATGTATCAATGATTGTGTTTGTATAGCTGCATAAAATTTGAATTTGTATACCATTGAATCGAGTTAAAATATTTGTATTTGTATATCAAATCTTACTCTCTCTCTCTCTCACTCACTTTATACAAACACAAATTATACATTGTATTTTGTATAATTTGTGTTTGTATAAAGCGAGAAAGAGAGAAAGGCAAAAGTGAACTGAGCAGGGGAAGATTTGTATTTGTATAATTATAAGTGTATAGGACGAAGAGATATGTACTTGTATTTGTATATATAGTCTCTCTCGCTTTATACAAACACAAAACACAATTTATACATTTGTGTTTGTATAAAGTGAGAGAGGTGAGCGAGATTCATGGGAGAGAGGTGAATGGAAAAAAGTTTGTTGCGAATTGAAATTAAATGAAACTGTACCTATAACATTTATTTTGAATTAATAGTTTGCTATTTGCACAATTTTCCCTTCGAAAAAATATTATCCGTTGAAAAATAGAAAGTTTGCATAGCGGCCTTGTTAATTGAGCCCATTTAGTAACTTGGGCTTCGCCACTTCTTCTATCTTTACTAGCCCAGTCCATTTAAGCTCTCTAACCCAACGCATGGCCCACTTCAAGTTAACACTTCACAAACAGATATTTCCCTTAACTTAAATTGCACTCAATTTTTAAAAAGTATTAATCTAAGGAAAAGAGCCTGATATATCCCTCGTCATGAAAATGACTCGTTTATACACTTATTGTTCCACAAATGACTTACTTATACCCTTATCGTTACAAAAGTGACTCACTATACCACTACCGTTATAAAAATGATAAAATAAATTTTAAATTAATTTTTTTTTTTTTTTTTTTTTAAAAAAACCATGTATTTGATCATGTTTACACAAATTATTTTTTACTTCATTGATTATTATAATTTATGTTTCTTATTCTTATTTCATTTTTCTTTCATTCTTTAATGTAATAATAAGAGAAATAAAAAGAACAAAGTGTCAATCGAAAAAGAGAAAAAAGTAAGAAAAAAATTTAAAATAATTTTTTGCGGCAATATTATAATTTAGTTTTTATATCTGTAAAAAAAATGGTGAGTTTATGATAAATTTTACTAGAAAATAAGTGAACAAAATAAATTTGACCATCAAAATAATAAATTCAAATTAGCCGCTAAACTAAAAAAGTAAAAAAATAATGTGTGAGAAAGATCAAATATACCTCTAAATAGATTATTTATTTTAATAAAAAAATTAAAAAATAATTTAAAATTAGTCTTTCCACTTCCGTTAAAGAAAAAAGGTATATATGTGAGTCATTTGTATAACAGTAGGGGTATACATGCAGTGGCGGACCTATGTTGTGACATATGGGTGCTTAAGCACCCACTGCCTTTTGTGACAACATTATTATTTATGTATAAAATTTAGTAATTCATTGAAATATATTATCTGAGCACCCATTATATGTAGCAATTTCCGAGCTAAAAATAGTTGAGCACCCATGAAACAAAATTTCTGGATCTGCCACTGTATACATGAACCACTTTCATAACGAGATATATTAGCTCTGAATGACAAAGTTGAGGGGTATATTATGCCCTTTTCCCTAAAATGTACTTTTTTTTTCTTTTTCTTATTAGTCTAGCTTTTTTTCCTCATTTTTTTTTCTTTCTTCTTTCTTCTTCAAAATTTCATTGTCATTTCCATTGAAATTCCACACTTTCAATGTTACTATTTTTACCACAACCACTACAAGAAAATGGTGAATTACATGGGGATTTTTCTGGGGATTAGTATGAAAATTTGCAGGAAAATTAATTTTATGCGGATTTTCATACTAATTCCTAGGAAATCCCCTTGTAATTCACACTTTTCCTATAGTGAACTCGACCCTCATTCTTTTACTACTATAGTTTAACTCTCTTCAATTTTAAAATTTTATATAACTATTTTTTATATATTTCGAACAATTTGATAAACCTATTAGATTTCAAGATGAGTAGAAGGTATCATTTAGATTGTTTATTCGAATTTCAATTAAGCTCTTTCAATTTTTGGGGAACTAATTGATTCTTTCAAAATTATCATTTCTAATTTTGAAGTTACATGAAAAAGAGATAAATTAATTCATGATACCTTCAAAATTTTAATTTTTCTTATAAAAATAATTAGTTTTGTTATCAATAACTCAACAAAGTCTAGAAAATAATATGATATTTTTTTTAAAAATTCACGGAGAAGAAAGAAAGTTGGTTGAACAAGAAGAAGGAAAAAATAGGAGAGGGGCTCAACTTGAACGTTGGAGTGGGGGTGATAGTTGGAGGTGCAGAAGAAGAAAGAGAGAGAAGAAAAAGAAAATGGGGGGCGGGGGGGCAACTTGAACATGGGGTGGGCGCTGAAATGGAATTTAAGGAAAATTCAAAATTAAAGTAAAAAAAAAAAGTCAAAAATAAGAGAGAGAATAAAAAGGATAAACAAAAACTTTTTAAAAAAAGTCAATGATTGGTGTATGATAACACATACTTTCAAAATCTGGGACTGATCGAAAAATGATATAATAACAACAGTTCAAAATTATTTGGGGGGGGGGGGTGGTAATAGAACGCTCACATAGTTAATGTTTTTTTTTTGAAAATTCGGAACTACTTCAACTATTACTTTATGTTTTTTTCTCTATAAATTACAACAATATACTCTAATATAATCCCACAAGTAGATAATGAGGAAAGTAACGTGTATGTAGACTTACATTTCCTTGAAAAGGAAACTCTTAAGGTTTATATAAGATCGAAAATCAATGACTTAAAAATAATAATAAAAAAGATGTTTTAATATTTCCCCCCTTCATATGATAATTCTTATAACACATTAACTCCCGATTTGTATTTGTTTTTCCCCCAAACTCAAATGAATTAGTTAACTTTAGTAGTACGTTAACAACAATGAGCGCACTTAGTTTATTTTTGGATCGTCTCAGCATGTGGATGAAGCTTATGAAAATATGTGACATCTTGTTCTCATCCCTATCAAAGAGTCTCGACATTCTCTTCACCTGAGACTATTGTAGCTTTTTTTCGAGGTGGTTCCTAGATGAAGTTTATTTGGAACATATTAATGGATCGGTTGGTTTTAGCATATAACTGAATGTTTTGCATTACATGAGAGGGATTATTATTGAGAGAGGCTTTCGCCAACATAGTTCTCGAAGTCATCTTGAGGAACTTAGTTTTTCAGCCGTTTAGCTATCTGTGCATGTTATTAAATATAAATTGGAAGTTAGCATTCACAGGTCTAGAGTGGAACATGAGAAAACTCGGGTATTATCAAAGGAAGCGCTGCTCTGGATGACTAGGAGGGATGAGAAAGTATTAGAGTTACTAGTGAAATTAATGTTGGTGAAAATGACCCTAGATTTACCAGAGTTGATTTTCTGACCTAAGTCCCTATAGAAGTCATTCAGGATTTGTAGGATGTTTGTGTAATTTTGGTTGTTGGCAGTGGAGTAAAGAGTGAGATCTCTGCTAAGAAAAGGAGAATATTTTGAGTCCTAAAGTGGAGAGATAGTAATAGGATTTCAAGTTTTAATGTGCACAGTCTTATCAATGTTTCTAGAGAGTTTCTCCATGCAAATAGTAAAGACGTACAAGGAGATGGGGTCTCTTTGTCTGATGCCCTTTGAGAGGTAAAAATAGTAGGTCTTGGAGCCATTGAGGAGGATAGAAATGTATGTAGTGGTGATGCATGATATGATGAGTTAGGTGAGCTTCGGGGGAAGGTTTTTTCAATGTCAATTTTCAGGAACATGTTGGCCTTAGTACCTTTCATTTTCCTAAAGTGGAAGATGTACTCTTAGACTATAATGGCATTGTTAGAGGCCCTTCTCCTAGGGAGTAAGTTGGCTCGGTTGAGTCTAATGATAGAAGGGAGGTAGGGCTTTGTTTTTTTGACAATGATTTTGGTAAAAATTTTGTAGCCAGTGTTACACAGGCCTATTGGCCTGAAGTTTTTCAGCGTAGTAGCATTCTAAGATTTAGGGATTAAACACATGAGGGTTTTGTTCATTTGGGAATCCATGCTACTATCCATAAAGGTTTGATTGCAGAAATCCAAGATCTTCTCTTTGACTTGTCCGAGTATTTCTAGTAGAAGACATGGTGTAGGACGTCTGGACCAGAGGCTTTGGAGGGTTTGAAGCCCTTAATAACATTGATAATTTTAGATTCTCTTAAGGTGTTATCAAAGGTGTTGGTCATGTCACATATGAGGCCATTGGGCTCATTAATAAAGTTACCCTTAGTGGGATGAGATATGACAGAAAGTTGTAGTAAAAAAAGGTAACATGATCTTTGATGGAGGCTTGGTCCAAAAATCAGTTCACAGAATCATCCTTAAGGGTGAGAATTTTGGTTTTGCGTCTTCTGTTGATGGTAGAAGTGTGGAAAAGTCTAGTATTAGAGTTACCATCATTAATTCAGATAATCCTAGATTTAATTTTCGAGAAGTCTTCCTCAAATTTAAGCATTAAATCATATTCCCTCAAAAGATCTTTTTTAAAGTTCCAAAGACCATCTATTCTAGCAAGGATTTTATTCATTTTGTGAAAGATCTTGCCAAAAGCTTGCCTATTTCCTTCCTTCGCATTTTTTGGAAGAGTTTAATGGCTTTAGTAAGGAAATTAAGGATGTCGGATGAGATGTGGACAAGATCAGGAAAATAGGGTGGCCACACCACACGAGCTCAAATATAAAAAGGATTGTTGTTATTGGGAATGTCATTACTAAGCTTTATTAGAAGGGGGATGTTGTTAGAGTGACTTCGAGGAAGGTGAGTGACATTGTGTTCGGGGTAGTTCATGATCTAAGTCTTGTTGGTCATACACCCATCCATCCTTTCCAAGATAAGGCTAGATCATAATTTATATCTTTTATCAGATCAGGTTTATTTGATCCCTTTAAACCCTAGATCTATCATTATGCAATGATTGAAGAAACTCCAAAGTGAATGAGCTCTTTTGTTGCTAATAAATTTTCCCCAAATTTATCTCTAATAGTGAGGACCTCGTTAAAATCTCCCCTAATAAACCAGTCACCTGAGTAAGATTGGGAGATTCTACAAAAGTTGTCCCAGAGGGTAGGTCTAACAACACGACCATGCCTAACATAAATTGCAGAGAAAATCCAAGGATCAGGTAGGGTACTACTCCACCAGAAAGTCCTTCTGTTGTTTACTAGATCTGAGCATCAAAGCTCAGGTCTTCACTGATCTTAGCATGGTCAATTATTGTTGTTTATAAGAGAACCTTCATGGAAGGTTTATGCAAGCGAACAAGTGTTTGGCACTGACTTTTGAATGAGGCGTTGTTAGCCCTCCTAGCATTCTAAATTATGAAGTTTATCATGCTACTTGAGTTTTTAGAGTCTCTATTTTACCCCGCCCCTTTTCCAGTTTGAAGCCCTTCCTTGAATCATTCAGAGGGTTCAAAACGACTATTGGTGGCACATCGCCTTTTTAGTTCCTCAGGAGTAGTGTCAATTTTTGTATCGCGATTAAATAGACAATTAAAATAGATTCTCCACTCGTCCCTTCAAATTCCTTCGTCATCGGCTTTTCCAATTGATAGACCTCTGTGGTTTTGTTTTCCAGTGCCACTAGTAATTCTTCTTAATCTTTGTTGCTCTGCTTTAGCGCGTCTAGCACTGAAAGAGTTACCTTCCCAAGGTTTCCCTCCTCGTTGCCTTGTGAGAATAATGACGTGAACTTAGGCGTGAGGATCGTTGGGTCCTGAGAGGGATCTTGGAAGAAAAGTATGTGTTGATGGTCTTAGGACATGATATTGCTAATGTCGACATGTGGGACAAGTCCCTATATAGGTAAGCTTGGAGTACCATCTGCATCTAAAGTTGTTGGCCGAAGATCGAGATTCATCTCCTCTCTGATGAGGTGTGCCAGGTAAAGGAAATGAAAGAATACAGGAAATTAGACATAAATGATAAATAAATTATCAATGAAACAATTTGTGTGTGTTGTTGAATAATTTAGACTAGGGTCTCTTCTTCTCCTTTTTACAAAAAAAGAAAGAAAAGATAGAGGTTGATTGGTGGATTTTTTTTAAATTTATATAGTTATCTTTGCAACTTTTTTCCCTAAACATATAAGGCCCTAAGATGATGACTTATTTTTTCTATATATTATTAATGGATTACACAAAAGTCAAATATCAATTGAAAACTAGTAAGATCTTTAATCAAAAGCACAAGTCTCTTTATTCATCTTTCTTCTTAACACCAAATTCACCTCAGTTACAACTATAACCGCTTGATTGAAAACAAAAGTAAAATAAGATATCAATCAAATGCAAAAAAATAAGCTTTTAGAGACTGCTTCAATGAGAAGGAGATATTGTTAGAGAATCTAAACCCCAAAATTCTAATAGTCATATAAAAATTTCTATGTTGTTTAATATTCAATACTGCCCTCTCTGTTTCTGCTCCATGTATATGCATAAATGAAATTACAAAATCATACTTTTGATTGCAGAAATAAATGAAGACACTAACACTAACATCTTGGACATTCACTATCAACTTGGATAAGTTACCAAGATTCAGCCTAGAAAAGTCGTGTGCAAGCATAACTTTTTCATGATGAATCCCAACCATTGAGATCCATCCACTAAAACCTTTTCTCGTCCTCTACAATTAGTAGATTCCATCACATCTTTTATCACTTTCATGTCATAACCTCTTGACAAGGATCATTTTTTCATTTAGGTTTATGGTGCAACTATTTTTTCCTTTTAAGGATGAGTGAGTCATCAAGGTACGTTCTATCTCCATCTTTTTAGGTTGGGATAGAATTGCAAGAAATAAAAATGAAGGGGGAGGGGGGGACAAAGAATCCATAAGAAAGTGATGAAAAAAATAAATCCTTGCACGTAGGACTGGCCTGGAGAGCTTTCCAGCATCCCAACAACCTTTGGACTATGACGATGCACTACAAATACTGCTACAACAAGGCTGGTACTTGTAGTTTAAAAAACCACCTCCAAAATCTGGATATTCATTGGCCAGGGTTGGAACATCTATATTGGCAATGCCAAGTGGATTGTCAACAAAGACAATAGACTAAGATTCCTTGAAGACAATCAGATTGGCAACCTTGACCATCTAAAAAGTATGCTTTACGATCCATTAAACAGAAATGAGGATCACATGATGGCAAACACCTTTAACAATAGTGGACAATGGAACTTTGAAAGCCTCTCTTTACCCATTACCCAAACCATCAAGGATAACTATCCAAATCTCAATCCTAATATGAAAGATAAACTGGTTTGAGGGCTCACAAGCAACAACATCTTCTCTACTAAGAGTGTCTACTCTTCATTAGAGAAAAACAATTCCACCCCCCCTCCCTAAGTTTGGTTGGATATGAAAGCTTAGGATCTCAAATAAAATCAAAATATTCCTCAGGCTTCTCCATCACAAAAAGCTCCCAACTAACCAATACCTCCATATCATTGACATAAATTTGGCGGCCAACTGCCCCTTCTGCATTAATAATATGGAGGACATAAACCACATCTTTTTTCACTGGACCTTTTCATAAAATCTATCCCTCCAAAGCAAGCACACCACCGCCATAGATACCACAATCATGAACTCCGACAACTGGCTCACTACTTGGAGCCCCCTAAAGCACAAGAATTTCAATCATCTGATTCCATGGGACACAATCATCATTTTGCATGTGGAACATTTGGATTAGCAGAAACGATATAATGTGTTAAACAAGAACAATAACCTATACATGTTTTGACAAAAAATAAAGCTTCACAAAGCTCAATTTTAGAAAAAAATGTTCATACATTTTACCTAAAATTTAGGGGAGATGATTGAACTTCATGAGCCATATATATGGATGAATTTTGATTAAGGATGTGTTTGGTATGAAGGAAGATATTTTTTTCTTTTTGAAAAATAAATTTGTTTCTTACTTATTTTTTAGTGTTTGATAAGTAAGCAAAAAATTTGTTTCATGATCATTTATATGTATGAAAAAAAAAATATACATCACTTTAGATACTCAAAAAAAAACCTAAATTTGCCAACACTGATTGAATTTTATGGCCATTCCGGCCGTTGGGCAGCCTCCACCACCGGAGGTTGTTCAAACTCTAACTTCTACATTAGCTGCAAATCCTATTACGTATGCTTCAACCCTTAATACTGCAAAACACCAAAAGATTCAATTGAAACCAATCCAATACCTCCATGGTGAACCAAGACTTATATGGGAAGAGGAAGAGATAGCCCACATGATTGTGGAAGAGGATTTACAATATGCTGTGATAGGGAAATTTGCGTACGGGTGGCCTGAGATGCAAGATCTGCGAACATTAATCCCAAAACAATGCGAATTGAAGGGAGAGGTCAACATTGGACTGTTATGCAACAGATACGTGCTAATAAGAGCATCAAACTTGGAGGATTATGTGACTCTTCTTTCAAAACCACAATTCTATATAACTCATAAACATTGGTCATATCCAATGAGGACTTTGAAGTGGGACCCATTGTTTGATCCCCAAGAAGAGACCACAACGGCGATAGCTTGGATTTCTTTCCCTACATTGCCTCCCAATTTTTTTGGAAAGGATGCAATCTTCTCTTTAGCCGCAGCAGTTGGGAAACCTCTGCAGGTTGACATGGCGACTCAAAACAAGACTAGACCTAGCTGTGCGAGGGTCAAGGTGGAAGTGGATCTGTTAGGTGAATTTCCAAAGAGAATTAATGTGGGAGTAAGAAAAATAACAGGGGAGGTAATGGAGAAATGGATTCCTATTAGATATGACTACGTCCCAAAATATTGTAAAAATTGCAAACTTCAAGGACATAATGAAACTGATTGCTTTATCTTACATCCTGAGTTATATGCAAAGGAGGAAAAAGGAAAAGGAGAAGGTAAGGAGAGGGATGCCAAGGATAAATTAGATCAAGGAAAAAAAATTGACAACAAAAAGGGGTGTGACAATGTTGAAAATCTGGACAACAATGAAGGTTTTAAAGAACAAAGGCACAAGGGGTACGATAGGGAAAGGAATTTTTACAAGGGGAACCAAGAACAAAAATGGCACCCACGAGCTGTTCAAAAAGAAAAAGTGATAGAGAGTAAAAACAAATTTGAGGCATTGGAAATAGAAGAGGATGAGGCATTAATAGAGGAAGAGTCAGACAACACAAGGGAAGATATGAGGAAGCAACTCAATGAAGGCATTGGGCACGAATCTAAGGAACAACCTGAAAAAATTAACAAAACAGTTTCTGTAGCACACAAGGAGAACAATGGAAAAGCAGGTCAACAAGAAAGAAGGGAGATGGGAGAGTGTCAGAACACTATGAAAGATCCCACTGAAGTGCAGAATGCAAGTTTAAACAAGCAAAGTGAGAATAATGTGGGGGATGAGACAGGTACAACAACAAACACAACAAGTCCGCAACCCATACAAATTATTAATCCTGTAAATGAGACACTTTTCTTGGATAATATATCATATGAAGAAGCGGAACAAAGAAGAAGGCAGGAAGAAGAAGAGGATATTGATAACAACATTGAAGGTATTGCTGCATCAGGAGATCTGTCACCTAGGCAGATAAACAAGTTGAAGGAAAGCAACAAAAAATATAGAAGCAATGTTGTTCCATTTAATACAACAACAAGGAGTAGGAAGGGGCAGGCAATCAATCTGATCAATGATTAACAACATTATGTTTTGGAATATTAGATCTGTTAAATCTCAAAATGCTTTTGAGAGGTTAATAGATCTACAGAGAAGACATCATTACACATATATCGCTCTTTTAGAGCCATTTCAAAGCCCATTGGTAGTAGAGGAGTACAGAAGAAAGCTTAATCTTCAATATGCTATGGTGAATTGCTCAGCAAAGATATGGATTTTTTGGAGTGGGGATTGGCAAGGACAGGTAGAGACAGACTCTATACAACAATTAACAATGAAGTTCACTCATAATAATGGTCTATATATTTACAAAGTTTCAGCAGTATATGCAAAGTGCAGTGCCCTGGAAAGATTAGAGTTATGGGAGGATTTAGAGATGATTGCAATGAATACTCAAGAACCTTGGATAGTGGGGGGAGATTTCAATGTTATATTAAAAGAGGAAGAAAAGTTGGGGGGCCTTCCTGTCACACAACAGGAAACCATTGATTTTGCTCAATGTTTGAATAATTGTGCTCTAAACGAATTTAGGTACTCAGGAAGTAAATTTACTTGGTGGAATGGGAGAATTGAGGAGGAGTGTATTTTTAAAAGACTAGACAGAGTTCTGGGAAACAATGAATTCATGGAGCTATTGCCAGATAGTGAGGTACACCATTTGATTAGGGAGGGGTCAGATCATGCACCTCTTCATGTAACATGTAAAGCTACTCAGGAGTTAGTGTCTAGGCCTTTCAAGTTTTTTAATTTCTGGACAAAGCATTCAGATTTTAGAAAGCAGGTGGAGGAATGTTGGGCAGGAATAGAGGAAGGGTCTCCTTTCACTATTTATCATAAGAAAAGCAAGAAGTTAAAAGAGGTACTGGCTAAATGGAGTAAAGTAACCTTTGGTAACATTTTTCAACAGATTGCTACACTGGAAGATGTAATCAAGGTGAAAGAGGCACAATTAGAGATAAACCCATCTGCAGGCAACAGGGAATAATTGAGCAAGGCAGAGGCAAATCTCAAAAATTACTTGCATTTGGAAGAGGAATATTGGAAACAAAAAGCTAGAATGAGGTGGTTTCAGGATGGAGACAGGAACACAAAATTTTTCATTCTTATGTTAAGGGAAGAAGAAGGAAATTGCACATAGCTAAAATAAAGAATTCTCAGGGAGATGAGATCACCTCAACTAAAAGTATAGGGGAGGAGACTGTGACAGTGTTCAAGGATCAATTCATGGAAACCAATTTTACAAACAACTATGACATGTTGGAGGCCATTCCTAAAGTGATTACAGGAGATCAGAATGAGATGCTAACTAGAATGCCTAGCAAGGAGGAGGTAAAAGAGGTAGTATTTTCCCTGAATAGTGATAGTGCTAGTGGCCCAAATGGATTTTCGGGTCATTTTTTTCAGACATGCTGGGATATCATAGATGAGGACATAACCAATATGGTCAAGGCTTTCTTTTGTGGTCAGGAATTGCCCAGATTCATAACTCATACTAATTTGGTTTTGATACCAAAAAAGGAAGAGGTTAATACATTTGGAGACTTGAGACCTATTAGTCTCAGCACCTTTGTTAATAAGATCATTTCTAGAGTAGTACATGGGAGACTGGTAGCTATTTTGCCTCAGATTATTTCTACCAATCAAACAGGGTTCATTAAGGGAAGAAGTATTACTGAAAATGTGTTGCTGGCTCAGGAGATAATAAGAGATATAAACAAAAGAAATAAGTTGCATAATGTGGTAGTCAAGCTTGATATGGCAAAGGCTTATGATAGAGTAACATGGATTTGCCTTACTAAAGTGTTAAGGAAGTTTGGGTTTGCAGAATTGATTATAGATATGATACGGAGATTGTTATCTAACAACTGGTACTCTGTCCTTCTGAATGGACAGTCTTTTGGATTTTTCAAGTCTTCAAGGGGTCTTAAACAAGGGGATCCTATCTCTCCAACTTTATTCATTATTGGAGCTGAAATTTTATCCAGAAACTTAAACATGTTGTTTGAGGATACTAATTTCAAAGGATATAGTCTTCCAAAATGGAGTCCTGAAGTGAATCATTTATCATATGCAGATGATACCATCTTATTTTGCTCAGGACAACCTACTTCCATGAGAATGATGATGAAGATATTAAGAGGATATGAGCAGGTTTCCGGACAGATGATAAACCTCAACAAAAGTTTGTTTTATGTGCATGAAAAGGTTCCTCTTGCTATCAGCAATAAGATAAGAAGAATCACAGGTATTAGACAGAGTTTTTCCTTTCATATACTTAGGCTGCCTGTTTTCTATGGGAGAAAGAATAAGGCTCATTTTGAAGATTTAGTGAAAAAGGTGATGAAGAGGATCAAATCTTGGCAGAATAGGTTTTTGACTTTTGGTGGGAAGTATATATTGATATCTCATGTACTTCAATCAATGCCTATATACCTACTTGCAGCTATGAATCCACCAGTCGGTGTTATTAATCAACTTCATAGTATCTTTGCAAAGTTCTACTGGGGAAATACCACTGGTGCTAAAAATAAACATTGGGTTTCATGGGATAAGATGTGTCTGCCCAAGGAGGAAGGGGGTTTGAGTTTCAGATCTATACATGATGTATCAAAAGCTCTGGTAGCAAAGCTTTGGTGGATTTTCAGGGTGAGCACATCTCTATGGAGTGCTTATATGTGGAATAAATATTGTAAAAAGCTACATCCTATCCTAGTGCAGGGCAGAGGAACCTCTCATATATGGAGAAAAATGATTTTGATAAGAGAGGAAGTTGAACATCAAATCTGTTGGCAGGTTCTTGCTGGAAACTCAAGCTTCTGGTTTGACAACTGGACTAAGCAAGGTGCACTCTATTACATAGAAGGGAATCATGCAGAGGAAGAGGAAATTGAGGTGAGAGAATTCATCAACCAAGGAAATTGGGATATTCCTAAGCTCAGGAGTAAATTATCAGATGACATGGTAGAGCATATTGTGGAAACAATCAAACCTCCAATAGAAGGAAGAAAGGATGATAGACCATGGTGGATGGCCAACACTAAAGGAGTTTTTTCAGTTAAATCAGCGTGGGAACTTGTGAGAAAAAGAGATGAGCCTAGACAGTGCTATGAATTAATGTGGATAAGGGGAGTTCCTTTTAAGATAAACTTCTTTTGTTGGAGAGTATGGAGGAGGAGAATATCAACTGATGATAATTTAAAGAGGATGAAAATTACAACTGTCTCTAGGTGTCATTGCTGTGACACTTATGAAGAGGAAACTATGAGCCATTTATTACTAACTGCTCCCATAGCCAACAAGCTATGGAAGCATTTTGCTATTTTTGCAGGTATCAACATTGACAACATGCACTTGCAGCAAGTAATAATTAAATTCTGGAGGTTCACAGGGCCATCAAAATTGAGGAGTGTTTGCAGAGCAATACCCTCCTTAATAATGTGGACATTATGGAAGAGAAGAAATGCCAGAAGATATGGTGGAGACATCAATTTCCAAAATATGGTGTTACAAGTTCAGACATTAATAAGGCAACTGATTGTGATGTGGTTCCCATGGATGAATAGATTACCAGATGACTGGCCAAACATGGTACAGATGCTTAGGAGGTACAAACCCAAATTGTATTACCAATCAGTAGCTTGGAGACCCCCTGAAGGTACAGTCATTAAGTGTAATACAGATGGAGCTTGCAGAGGCAATCCAGGATTGAGTACATATGGGTTTTGCTTGAGAAATAGTGAAGGAAATCTAATTTATGCTCAAGCGGAACCTATTGGAGTTACTACAAATATTGAGGCAGAAGCAAGGGCTATTCTGGAAGCTTTAAAGGTTTGTACAGAGAAAGGGTTACAAAATGTTATTCTAGAAACAGACTCTTTATGTATGATGAATTTTTTAAGAGGATTATGGAAGATTCCATGGGAGATGGCAGATATATACCAGGCAATTATCAGAGTACAACAACTACTTAACATTCAGGTCACACATGTTTACAGGGAAGGAAATTGTCTTGCAGATTCAGTAGCAAATAGAGCATATGAGCAAGAAGGCAAGCAGATATACAATAATTTTCAAGAGCTTCCCAGCATTTGTAGGAAGATTCTGAATGCAGATAAGTCACAGATCCCTAATATTCGGATCAAAACACGCAAGATAAGAGGAAACACAGGGCAGTTCAGCAGCAGTCATTAAGGAAACAAAGGAAGCACACAGTCAAGGATATTCATCAGATTCAATCATAACAAACTTGATCAAATTAAGCAATGAATATAGGGTTACAAAACAAGAACAAGATCAAGTACAATAGAGAGGTTATGTACGGGACTGGGCAGCATGAAGACAACGATTTAGGAGAAGGCTGGATTCACCTGAAATCAGAGCAAAATGGAAAAAAAAAATTAGTAAGGAGAACGGAAAAAGGGATACACTCACCATGGCAGCTGCAACAGGCGGAAATGAAGCTCATCTTCATCTTGTGGATATGGCGTCAAGGTGGAAGAGTTACAGGGGCAGCGGATGAGACAAGGAAAAAAATTTCAGACATTTCTTGAAGAGTGTCTGAGAGCTTCTTTTTGCTTTTGTTTGTAATTGTTGGGTCGGTTTGGACCTGATTTGGATTATTTGGTTTTGTTTTGATTATATAATAAAATGGTCCATAGGGCCAAAAATTTAACCAAAAAAAAAAAAAAAAAAAAATTA
>JAJOOO010003817.1:0-81074 GCA_029582685.1 Solanum piurae
TGCCCGAGAGGGAGGTCGCGAAACCAAGACCACTAGACTGATGGCCTAAGGAGTGGGTCGACATGAGGTTCAGCCCGAGAGGGTGAGCCCTAGTCCCACATCCTAACACTCAGCTTGAGAGAGTGAGTGGGGTAAGGCGTAGGCTGGTCTTCATGCGGCAAATGGGTGTCTGAGAGGAACGCATTTGAAACGGGGTAAGTTGCCCGAGAGGGAACTTATTTCCATCTAAAGCTTAGACTAGTCACTATTATCTAAATTTCCTATTGAAAGCATGTACCCAACTATTTATCTCAACTTGTATTGTGGTCACATCCCAAGAACTTGTCCCTATACTTGATTTTTTTGTTTTTTTTGTTGTTTTAGTTGTACTTGTGACAAAACCCCCAAATTAATATTTGACAGTTTTGTGTCCCCCTTTAATTTAGAATGTTTTTCATCTTTAACGTCTTTAGCTACAACTAGTTAGAACTAGATTTTATTTTTCTATTAATTCTCAGAACCGCTCCCTTGGGACACTACCCCAACCTTGGTTGGGTTACTATACTATTTCACGATTCGTAGATACTTGTATTGGAAGTTGTGTCGTTGATTACGAAATACCTAAAACATCAATGGCACCCATGGTCGGTGAGGTAGTAAGCTCACAAGGCTGCCAAAGAAAGGCTCCCCTTCACGAGCCACATCACGGTTCGTGGTGAATACCACGGACCTTGGGAAGGCTTGTCAAAGTTGAGGAGGCTACTGGTCAAGGGACCACGGGAACCACAACGAGCCGTGGTGCCCTTGACGGGTCGTGGTGCCTGGGAGGGGCTGCCTAGTGAGGGGTTCTTTGGTAATTTTTTAATTAGGTAGTTATTCAATGAGGTCGATTTATATTATTTTAACACACCTATATAAGCCCTTTTAAGTCATTAACCACCCCATTTTCTTCATTATTCCCAAATAAAACAAAATCAAAATCCAAAAGAGTTCATCTTCTCCAACATTTCTTTCTCTAGAACTCCAAAGAAGAAGAAGAAGAAGAAGAAGAGAGAAGTTAGGGTTGAGGAATCAAGATTTTTATTTTGAAATTCATGGGAAATCTTCATTAAGGTATGGTATCTCTTCATCTATGGGTAGCTTTCACCCATAGAGCCCATCGAAAAACCCCAATTTCAAAAACTAGAAAACCAAAAAGTTAGGGTTTGACTTCAGTCTCATGGATTCCTTTCAAATTCATTTTTAATGATTTCATTATATTTTTTTATGGATATATTTCTGATTTTATATGATTTTAAGTTGAATTCTTAAAGAATCCAGGAATTACCATATATTCTCAAATTGGATCTTAAAGTGTGGGTATTGATTGATGTAAGTAGAATGTTATAGAATTATGAATGTTATGAATTGATTACTTGAATCATGTTATTATCAATGCCTAAATTAGAAATTATAGGTGTGTTTATGGAATGTGATCTATGGTACTTAAAGGGTAAATTATGAGAATTATGTATGATCATGATATTTATGTACAAGCTTTATGAATACTTTGAGAGTAATGTGATTATGACTATGATGTAATGGTGGTGTTGTTAAAAGGCTATTCTTACACACCCACACTTATGAATGAAGTTTCTATGATTATGATAATGATGATGTGTTGATTGAAAGGCTATTTTGAATTATACACTATGAATGATGTTGACATGTTGTGAAAGGTTTTCTCACAATATGGGGATTCTTAGGTTGAAAGGATATTCTCACCTATTGAATATATGAGCTATCTTATGAATGATGTTGGGTTGAGATGGATGCCAATACAGGAGTTGAGGCGGGGTATCTAGTAGCAATCTCTATATCCCATTCCTTCCATAATAATTAACTCAAGAAATGAAATGTTAAGTACGCCACGGGGAATAATGCTAAGCACCGAGTGGATATTTATTGAGATGAAAACTCATACATGAGTTGAGGGGGGATTTGTAGTAGCAATATCTTGAGATGGATTATCATACATGAGTTGAGGCGGGGTATCTAGTAGCAATCTCCTTATCCCATAACTATGTGCCCTTATATGTTATTAGATAGTGGATCCACCTAAGCTAAATGTAAATGGTTCTACCTTAGAAAAGTAAGACACACTTTTCGGTGTGGGTAACACCGGATTCCATGATTTTCTCACATGCTCTATGTTGGTTAAGGCTTACCCCCACAACGAATGATTATGAACTATGGCATCTCAAAAATGCACTACTTAGTGTGGGTGGGGGTATGGGAATTCATCCATGCATTGCATAAGTAGGCTTTGAGAGTAGTTATGGTGTGTTCCTCTTATGTTATGAAGGTTTATGAAATGAAGTATGCTTAAATATGGATTGTTGCTATGAGTTGCTTTCCTTGATATGACTTAGTAAATGTAAAGTTTTCCTTGTCTATGTGTATGAACTAAGGATGATATAAATAATGGTAAGTATGATTATGGTGGCCTAAAAGTGGTACTTAGTATAGAGGGGATTATGGGATCTTATCTATGCATTGCACAAGTATAACTTAGGGTTTGCTATGATGATCTATATGTTGAATGTGCTTGTGACTTATGCTTGTTATACTAAAGTGCATGATGATTCTCAAACTTGGTAAAGTGCATGCTTTTCAACTAAAATGTACTTTTTAGCATGCTTCAAGATTTTTATGCATGGCTATCATACTTAGTGCATTTTTGTACTAACCCATATTTCTTCATACATTTTCCAAAGTGTAGGGATTGGAACTTAAGTTGGTTCCCCTTGTGGCTAAGAGCTTGGAATTGATCCTTCTCCTTGCTAGTTTGTGAGTCCTCATGATTCGAGGACGTATGAGTCATTTGTTGTTTCTTTCTAGTATTTCATTCATATTATGTTGAAAGGGTTGCAACCTATTTTTGATTCAAGGATTGTATAAGATGGCTAATTGAGACAAGTTAGACTTCCGCTTGCTTTTACAAAACACTTTGATTGTATGGATAATGTTTTTAAAATTTCCGCATCATTTCTTTTATCTTAAGTGATGATATGGTAAGGGCTTGTATGAGACCCCTTCGAGGTCAAGTACTAACCTGGAGTAATCCAGTAAATAAATCAAGAATAAGATGAGCATACTAACCTGCTCCTAAATCTAAACTTATCAAAAATAATAAAACAACAACCTAACCAAGCCCCCATAAGCTCGGCAGGTACAAACAGCACACAAAACCACCTACCCAGGCCCCCATAAGCCTAGAAGGTGCCAATCAGTCTATATACCCCTATCAGTAGTCCCCTGTAGGTAGTCATCTAGCCCTATTAGGTAACAGTATAGCCCCGTAGGCAGAACATAGCTCTCTTAGGCATTAATATACCATATAGGTAACTCATAGCCCTCTTAGGCGACAACATGGCCCCGTAGGCAACTCATAGCCCTTCTAGGTGTCAATATAACCCTGTAGGCAACTCATAGCTTTTCTAGGCATCAATATAGCCCTGTCGGCAACTCACAGCCCTTCTAGGCATCAATATAGCCCTGTCGGCAGAACATAGCCCTTCTAGGCATAGATCACATTCTTGCAGCTAATCACAATAGCCCAAAGGACAACAATAACAATCCAACAGCTAAAAACGAGCAATTTAGTTATAAGCAACCTATACAAATAGTCTCTAAGTCGTGTTCAACATAGGTACGCTACTACTGATTAAGAAACCTGATAAGAGAGGATTATATCCACTCGAGCAGCCAACAATCAACATTAATGGCTACAAGTATAACAACGATAACAACTCAATTACATTGCTCCTAAGCTTTACGGAAATATGCCGTAAGAAGAGAATTGCCTTAACATACCTTTTTCGTTGAATTAACGTGACCTAGCGACTTTTACTCATAATTCCCTCGATACTACAACAAGGCAGGACCATAATCAACACACGAAAATAAAAGATACCATGAAAATACGATAAAAGATATGTATTTCTATCGCAAATTGCCATTTGCCGCTTATAAAAGTTAGAGTCGATGAAAGAAGGGTCTTACCTCGATCTTAAGTTTGTAATACACCTCAAAACCTTCAAATAAATCCAAACCCTTGCTGTTCCAACACTAAAGTGTGATATGCTACTAAATCGATAAAACAAATTATACCATGATGCATGCCCAACGTGTAGAACAACTTTCGTCAAGGACTTAGGTCGAGAAAATCTACACTTTAGTTGATCCTAGGAATGGGTTTCTCTAATTTTGCTGGTTCTTACCTAAAAAATGAATAAAAGGTTCGAAGAAGAAGATATATGTAAAGTTCCACCGACCTAGGGCCCCACCTCACGTGCCTTCTTGCGCAGTCCCATGAAAATGCAAATATCTCTTTATTTTGAAGTCATATGAACAAACGGTTTGATGCGTTGGAACCTATACTCGTAGACCTTCAATTCGATAGGTCATGGGCCCCATAACCCCTTATAGATTGGGAGAAAAGCTCCGAAACATTTTACCCAAATTTCAGAGAAATCTTTAAAAGGGAAATTATGATAACTTCCGCCAACTTTTATTTTGCCACGTACCTAACTTCAAAACTTAAGATGCAACACTTTAACACTTAAAATTGGATATACCACATCATTCTTAATTTATTACCCACCCTCTTTTTCTTTCCATGGAGATATGAGTAATTTTAGACGTTTCGAAAAGTCGAGGTGTTACATCCTTCCCCCCTTAGAAACATTTTGTCCTCGGATGAAAAATCTGAGTCACGCGGTTCAGTCCTTAGGAGTTGCCAAAATTTGGGCAGTGTATCCTTTGTAAATGTCACTATACAGGAACTTGAAATGCAAAATTTGTAACCTAGGCATCTCACATGATGACATAGATTCACTATAGCTCCACCATAACAGTGCGAGCAGATATACAACGACAACCACAATAATAATAAGGAATAGTATATATATATATATATATATATAAATCAGATAGGTATCTTACCTTACTGCCTAATATAAACTGATATGTCATCACCCTGGGGTATGAAACAAGTGAGGATATTTGGACCTCATGCTATCCTCAGCTTCCCAGGTCACCTCTTCTCTATTCTTGTTCCTCCACAATACTTTAATCGAAGCCACCTCTTTGGTCCTCAATTTACAGACCTGCCGATCTAAAATGGCAACCGGATTTTCCTCGTAGGACAACTCCTCTGTGATCTGAACATCCTCAACTGGAACAACCCGAGAAGGGTCTCCTACGCACTTTCGTAGCATCAATACATGGAAATTTGGATGAACAGATTTTATCCCCGAAGGCAATTCTAACTCATAAGCCACTCGTCCTACCCTCCGAAGGATCTGGTATGGCCCAAAGAATCTTGGACTAAGCTTTCCCTTTTTTCCAAATCGCATAACACCCTTCATAGGCGAGACTTTTAAGAATACCCAGTCATCGACACAAAACTCTAAGTCCCTTCGTTGCACATTTGAGTATGACTTAAGTCGGCTTTGAGTTGTTAGCAACCTCTCCCAAATGAGCTTAACTTTCTCCACTGTCTGTTGGATCAAGTCGGGTCCAATCTACCCTGACTCACCTACCTCGAACCATCCAATAGGGGATCTATATTTTCTCCCATACAAAGCCTCATAAGGTGTCATCCCGATGCTGGAATAATAACTATTATTGTATGCGAACTCAATAAGAGGCAAATGGTCATCCCAGCTTCCCTTGAAGTCTAACGCGCACGCCCGTAACATATCTTCGGTGTCAAAATTATACGCTCAGCCTGTCCATCTGTCTGAGGGTGAAATGTGGTACTAAGATTAACCTGTGTCCCTAATCCTTTCTGGAAGAACTTCCAGAAATTGGCGGTAAATTGTGCTCCTCTATCAGAGATAATAGATACTGGGACACCGTGTAGCCTAACAATCTCTCTAATATAGACCCCTGCATAGTCTTCAGCTGAAAAAGTAGCCCTGACTGGTAAGAAGTGGGCTGATTTTGTTAGTCTATCAACAATTACCCATATAGAGTCAAATTTGCGATGCAATCGAGGTAACCCTGTAATAAAATCCATATTAATTGCTTCCAATTCCACAAAGGAATGGCTATCTCCTGAACTAGCCAGCGGGCTTTTGGTGCTCAACCTTCACCTGTTGGCAGTTAGGACACTGCGCCACAAACTCAGCAACGTCCTTCTTCATCCCATGCCACCAATAGATCTCCTTAATATCATGGTACATCTTCATCGAACCAGGGTGAATAGAATAACGGGAATGATGTACATCTTCCATAATTTGATGTCGAAGACCTGCAACATTCGAAACACACAAATGACCGCTATATCTGAGGATTTCATCTTCGCTATATCAAATGCTAAAGACTGCTGATCCTGAGCCTTGGCTCTAAGCTGTTCTAAGCTAGGATCCTCTTCTTGCCATGATTTTACTTCTACAACTAGAGATGACACGACTGTATCCTGAAATGTGACCCCACTATCGTCTGCCTCTAACAATCTAACTCCCAAGCTAGCTAACTGATGAATCTCTCGTGCTAGCTCCCACTTCTCAACACCTAAATGGGATAAACTACTCATAGATCTTCGACTGAGGGCATCGGCTACCACATTCGTCTTTCCTGGATGATATAAAATATCCACGTCGTAGTCTTTCAGTAACTCAAGACATCGACGATGTCGCAGATTTAACTCCTTCTGTCTAAATATATATTGAAGGCTCTTATGATCTGTGAAGATGTCAACATGAACGCCATACAAATAGTGTCTCCAGATCTTTAACGCATGCACAATTGCAGCAAAATCTAAATCGTGGGTCGGATAGTTCTTCCCATGCTTCTTCAACTGCCTTGAAGCATATGTGGTAACCTTACCATGTTGCATTAGAACACATCCCAACCCAACACCAGAAGAATCGCAGTACACCACATATCCCTCTGAACCCTCTGGCAATGCTAGAACTGGTGTTGATGTCAAACTGTCCTTCAGCTCCTAGAAACTATGCTCGCAAGCTTCAGTCCACTGAAACCTAACTACTTTTTGAGTCAGCTTCGTTAATGGTGCTGAAAGTGAAGAAATCCCCTCTACAAACCTCATGTAGTACCCAGCTAACTCTAAGAAACTACGAACCTCAGTTGGAGTCATAGGTCTATGCCAAGTCTTTACGGCCTCAATCTTCTGTGTATCAATCGTAATGCCTGCATCTGATACAATATGGCCTAGGAAAACCATAGAGCTCAACCAGAACTCACACTTAGAGAACTTTGTGTAAAGTTCCTGCTCTCGAAGAACTTAAAGGACTGCTCCCAAATGATCTGCATGCTCAGCTTTTGAATGCGAATAGACCAAAATATCATCAATAAATACAATCACAAACGTATCTAGATACGGTCTGAATATACTATTCATCAGGTCCATAAACACTACCGGGGCATTGGTCAATCCAAAATACATAACCAAAAACTCAAAATGCCCATATCTAGTTCTGAAAGGTGTCTTTGGAATATATTTCTCGCGAACACGTACCTGATGGTACCCTAATCTCAAATCAATCTTTGAGAAGTACTTAGCACCTTGTAGTTGATCAAACAAGTCATCGATCCTCAGAGGGGGATACCTATTCTTTATAGTAGCCTTGTTCAGCTGTCGATAATCGATACACATCCTCAGCGAGCCATTCTTTTTACTCACAAAATATACTAGTGCACCCCATGGTGAAACACTAGGCATGATGAAGCCTTTATCAAGCAAATCTTTCAACTGATCCTTCAACTCCTTCAGCTCAGCAGGATCCATTCTATAAGGAGGGATAGACATGGGTTGTGTACCTGGTAGCATATCGATAGCAAAATCAATTTCTCGTTCGGGAGGGATACCAGGAAGTTAGTCTGGAAATACATCTAGAAACTCATTAACTACCGAAATAGACTGAAGAGTTGGTGGTTTTGCATCTATACTATGAACGCGAACAAGATGATAAATACAACCCTTAGTAATCATCCTCCTCGCCTTAAGATAGGAAATAAACCTATATTTCGGCGTTGCTGTATCGTCTTTCCACTCCAAAACTGCCTTTCCTGGAGAGTGGAATCTAACAATCTTCGTTCGGCACTCAACATTAGCATAAGAAGACGCTAACCAGTCCATACCTATAATGACATCAAAATCAACCATCTCTAATTCTACCAGGTCTACAAAGGTCTGACGGTCGATAATTTCTACCGTGCAACCTCGATAGACTCTCCTTGCAATAATAGACTCACCAACTGGTGTAGATACAATAAAAGGTCGATCTAATGACTCTGCTAATGTACATAAATTTTCTGCTATAAATGGAGTAACATAAGATAGAGTAGATCCAGGATCTATCAAAGCATAAACATAATGGGAGCAAACAATCAATGTACCTGTCACAACATCTAGTTGATGACTCTGAGTCCTGTCAGTCGGCTAATGAATATGTACGGTTCTGGCCACTACTAGAACTAGATCCTCCCTCTCTGCCTTCGCCTCTACCTCTACTTGTTGAAGTCTGGGGTCCATGCCCGGTAAACTGTGGTGATGAGGAGGAACCTACTACTGACCTGGTCGACTGACCTATACCACCCTGACCTATGGTCGGGCAGTTTTCCCACCCGTACCTCTCCTGTCCACAAGAATAATAACATGTGGAACCCTGTCTGCACCTCCCGAAATGCATTATACCGCAAGTAGCACAATGCAGCGGTGTTGTCCTAGCCAGGCCTAAACCCCTCTGCTGTTGAGAGCCTGATGCTCGTGAACCCACACCTGGACCTGATGTTCAAATCTACTACCCTGAAACTGTTGTGGTGGAGGTCTAGGTGGCCTACTAGAATATTGAGGTCTGGGACCACCCTGAAAATATCTTGGTGAACCAGCGGGCCTAGCCCTCTTCTGTCTCTCTCTCTCGACCCTCTCACTTGTATACTATAGATGTCGGCGATCCTCTATGCCCTGCGCAAAGGCCTGAATCTGCGAGATATCCATATTATCATTTAGCACAGCGGTAGAACAAGCCTCGATATAGTCTGAGTCAAGACCTCCCACAAATCTATGCACCATGTCATGCATCGTATCAAAAAATACTGGTGAATATCTATCCAATGAATCAAATCTCAGCCCGTACTCTCGGACACTCATGCCACCCTGTCGGAGGTTCAGAAATTGGTCCACCCGGCCATCCCTAATCTCTCAAGGAAATTAGTGATCTATGAAAGCTTCTGTAAAGCTATCCCAAGTGGGTAGGGATGTATCTTTTCCCCTAGATCTCTCCCAACTTTCATACCACAATACTGCAACATCACGCAATCGAAATGCTGCTAACTCAACTGACTCTATCGTTGAGGCATGCATGACTCTGAAGATCCTATGAAGCTGATCAACAAAGTGTTGAGGGTCCTCTCTACGATCTATCCCTGTAAACTGTGGAGGATTCAAGGTAATAAATTCACGAACTCTTGAACTTTCGGGTCCTTCAGAAGGTTCGGCAACATCTGGCGTAATTGGCTGGAACTGTGCAACTACTAACTGTGCTAACATACATACTGCACTCTTGAAATCCTGGTCAGATGGAATAGAAGGAACTAGATATGGTATTGTTGGTGGAGCCGGGGGTCCTATTTCCCTCAGAGGCTCCTGAAGTGATGGAGAAGCTATAAGGGACTGAGAAGATGTCTCCCATTGGGTCTCACAATGGGTTGCCTCCACCTGTGGTACCTTGCCAGTACCCTCACCTGCAGTTGTATCTAGTCCCTGGCTAGTTGTGGTCTGTCTGGTGTCAGTCATCTCTATCTGCAAACAAATATCAATTATAAGCCAGAAACCTCAACCCTTAAGACACCGTTCTATAGCACGAGGTGAGCAAAAAGAAGGATAGTCATTCTAACATGTCCAGTAGCATCTTGTTTATCGAATGTGGTGCACAACACATTTATAAACAAGACTCTACTAGACACGACTTGCAGACTCCCTAGGATACGACGTTGCTCTGATACCAAGTTTGTCACGTCCCAGATTCAAGGGGCGCAACTGGCTCCTAATGCCAAAACTCAGGCTCCTGCCGACCCTGCTGAACCATTTTCTACTAGTGCATGGCAGCCACACGCAGTCAAGAAAACAAACAAGTATATCTCGACTTAAAATTAAGCCATCGGCCGGCAAGGCCCATGTAAACAGATCCATAAAAGAAATAGCTACTCCCAAGAGTTCATATAAATAAATAGACAACCAGCACAACAGTCCTGATTGGGCCGTCAAGGCCACCATGATTTCTATACTGAAACTGAAAGTAGGGATATCAAGACAATGCATCACACAACTATCAAGCTTCAGTAAAACAACAAACTAGGCTAACATGGCCATAATGTAACTATAAACCCCACACACTAGTCTGCAAGCCTCTAAGAGTAGTAAAGATTTAGGGGACTGGGCCCCAACCTACCCATGAAAATATATACAACAAAAGCTAACAAATATCCCAACTCTGGCAGCTCCAGAGTAAAGGGGCTAGCCAATCGGATAGAAGTCAATCTTGTTGCTGAGGAGGTCTACTGGGTCGTCTATCGGGACCTACATGCATGAATACAGCGCCCCCAGGTAGTGGGGCGTCAGTACAAAATAATGTACAGAGTATGAAAGACAATAGACTATGAGCACGTGTCCTAATATACTGGAGTAATTCGGTAAATAAATCAAGAATAAGATAAGCATACTGACCTGCTCCTAAATCTAAACTTATCAAAAATAATAAAACAACAACCTAACCAAGCCCACAAAAGATCGGTAGGTACAAACAGCACAGAAGACCACCTACCCAGGCCCCCATAAGCCCAGAAGGTGCCAATCAGTCTATATACCCCTATCGGTAGTCCCCTAGACCCATAGGCAGTCACCTAGCCCTATTATGCAGTAGTATAGCCCCATAGCTAGCACATAGCTCTCTTAGGCACTCATAGCCCTCTTAGGCAACACCATTGCCCCGTAGGCAACTCATAGCCCTTATAGGCGTCAATATAACCCTGTAGACAACTCATAGCCCTTCTAGGTGTCATATAGCCCTGTCGGCAACTCATAGCCCTTCTAAGCGTCAATATAGCCCTGTCGGCAGAACATAGCCCCTCTAGGCATAGATCACATTCTTGTAGCTAATCACAATAGCCCAAAGGACAACAATAACAATCCAACAGCTAAAAGTGAGCAATTTCGTTATAAATAATCTATACAAATAGCCTCTAAGTCGTGTCCAACATAGGTACGCTACTACTGAATAAGAAACCCAATCAGAGAGGATAATATCCACTCGAGCAGCCAACAATCAACAATAATGGCTACAAGTATAACCACGATAACAACTCAATTACATTGCTCCTAAGCTTTACAGAAACATGTTGTAAGAAGAGAATTACCTTAACATACCTTTTTCGCTGAATTAACGTGACCTAGCAACTTTTACTCATAACTCCCTCGATACTACAACATGGAAGGACTATAATCAACACACGAAAATAAAAGATACCATGACAAGAAGATAAAATATATGTATTTCCGTCGCAAATTGTTATTTGCCGCTTATAAAATCTAGAGTCGATGAAAAAAGGGTCTTACCTCAATCTTAAGTTCGTAATACACCTCAAAACCTTCAAATAAATCCAAACCCTTGTTGTCCCAACACTAAAGTGTGATATGCTACGAAATCGATAAAATAAATTATACCACGATGATGAGTCCAACGCGAAAAACAACTTTCATCAATGACTTAGGTCGAGAAAATCTACACTTTAGTTGATCCTAGAAATGGGTTTCTTAAATTTTGCTGGTTCTTACCTAAAAAATGAATAAAAGGTTCGAAGAAGAAGATATATGTAATGTTCCACCGACCTAGGGCCCCACCTCACGTGCCTGCTTGTGCAGTCCCACAAAAACACAAATATCTCTCTATTCTGAAGTCGTACTAACAAATGATTTGATGCATTGGAAACTAGACTCGTAGACCTTCAATTTGATAGGTAATGGGCCCCATAACTCCTTTTAGATTGGGAGAAAATCTCCGAGACATTTGACCCAAATTTCAGAGAAATCTTTAAAAAGGAACTTACGATAACTTCCGCCAATTTTTATTTTGCCACTTATCTAACTTCAAAAGTTGAGATGAAACACTTGAACACTTAAAATTGGACATACCACATCATTCTTAATTTATTACCCACCCTCTTTGCCTTTTCATGGAGATACGAGTAATTTTAGACGTTTCAAAAAGTCGGAGTGTTACAGTGTACCCCTGGGTCATATCAGTTTTTGACTTATTGATTTTGAGACACTGTTTGTATGGAGTTCATGTTGATGTGTTTACCGATCACAAGAGGTTGCAATATGTGTTTAATAAAAAATAGCTAAATCTTCCCCAAAGAAGGTGGATTGATTTATTGAAGGATTATGACATGAGTGTTCTCTATCACCTCGGTAAAGCTAATATGGTAGAAAATGATCTTTGTTGGTTGTCTATGGGTAGTGTTGCTCATATTGAAGAAGAAAAGAAAGATTTGATTTGAGATGTTCATAGTTTGGCTCGATAAAGTGTTCAATTAATGGACTCCACCAAAGGTAGTGTTATGGTTCACAATGGTTCCGAATCATCTTTTGTGGCGGATGTGAAAGCCAAGCAAGGTCTTGATCCAATTCTGGTAGAATTGAAAGAATCGGTGCTTAAGAAATTCGTTGAGACTTTCTCCAAAGGGGGAGATGGTGTACTTAGATACCAAGGTCATTTATTTGTTCCAATTATTGATGACTTGTGGAAATAAATCTTGTCATAAGCCCATAGTTTGCGGTATTCCATTCACCCAGGATCCACAAAGATGTACTGTTATTTATGGAAAGTCTATTGGTGGAATAGGATAAAGAAGGATATTGTGGGATTTATGGCTAAGTGTCCAAATTGCCAACAAGTAAAGGTTGAGCATCAGAAACCGGGAGGTTTATCCCAAGATATTAGTATTCCTACTAGAAAGTGGGAAGATATGAATATGGACTTTATATTTGGTTTTCCTCACACCCGGCGACAACATGACTCGATTTGGGTTATAATAGATCGGATGACGAAATCGGCTCATTTCCTTCCCATCAAGGCTTCCTATTCGGCGGAGGTCTATGCCAAGTTGTACTTGAGATAAATGGTAAGGTTACATGGAGTGTCTTTTTCCATTATTTCCGATCGTGGTGCCCAATTCAATTATTTGTTTTGGAAGTCATTCCAAAAGAGTCTCGGTACTCGTGTTAAGCTTAGTATGGCCTTTCATCTCTAAATCGATGGGAAAGTAGAGCATCCTATCCAAACTTTGGAAGACATGTTGAGAGCTTGTCTGACTGATTATAAAGGTAATTGGGATGAATATTTGCCATTAATTGAGTTTACCTATAATAAAAGCTATCACTCGAGCATTGGTATGGCTCCATTTGAGGCTATTTATGGTAGGAGGTGTAGATTTTCTATAGGTGTGTTTGATTTGGGTGAAGTTCCCCTAATAGGTCTCAAATTCGTACATGAGGCCATTGAGAAAGTTTGACTTATAAGAAAAATGTTGAAAACGTCTCAAAGTCGACAAAAGTCATATGCCGATGTGTGAAAAAGGGATCTTGAGTTTAATGTTAATGATTGGGTTTACTTTAAAATCTCACCCATGAAGGGTGTAATGAGGTTTTGTAAAGAGGGGAAGTTGAGTCCCCGATATGTAGGCCCATATCAAATTTTGAGACGTGTTGGTAAGGTTGCTTATGAACTAGATTTGCAAAATGAGTTGGCATCGGTGCATTCAGTTTTCAATGTCTCTATGCTTAAGAAGTGTGTTTGAGATCCGACATCCTTTGTTCCCTTAGCAGGGTTGGGAATTCATGAAAGTCTTTCTTATGAGAAAGTTCTGCTGGAGATTTTAGACCAGCAAGTCATGAAGTTGAGGAATAAGGAAGTAGCTTTCGTAAAAGTGTTGTGGGTGAATCATTTAGTTGAGGGTGTTACTTGGGTGGCCGAGGCCGATATGATGTCCTTATATCCTCATCATTTTCTTTCTACTCCTACTCTAGCTTGAGGTTATGAGTTCCTCTTGGTTTTTTTTATTTGGAGTCATGTGTTTTATGAGTTTCCATGATTTCCTTATGTTATGCATGTTAATGAATAAACTTGTTCTTTAAATGAAAATGAATTTACATGATTGATTTTCCTCATGTTGTTGCGCATTGAGTATGAGTTGCCTATAGACTTCATGAGATGGATGAATGAACATGCTTTAGATATGCTTTTTGAGAACAAATTGCATATAGGCTCCATGAGATTGTGTTGAGCATGGTTTTATCTTAAAGAAGGTAGTTCCTCTTTGAAAATGAGAAATTTTGAAATTTTATGCATATTAGTTTGATAGGTCTAGTTCCTACTTTCCTTATGATGCATTGGGTATGTTTAGCTTGGAGTTGATGTGTCCTCCTTGGTTTGGTGCATTTTGATGAGTTTCATGCATGATGGGCTACTAGTCTTGAGTCTTTTCCATTAGAAAGGTGTCTAGAATCTCATTTGAGGATGAATCTTCCCAATGGGAGATAATGTAACATCTCGGAATCTAGTATGCTTTACAAGGGCTAAGTGAGAGGGAAGGGCCAAGAACGGGGCTTGGGCAGCCTAGTTTTCATCAAGCACTGCCCACATTCCCACGCCCACCATGATGGTTTGTGGTGAGGACCAAGAGTCGTGGTGAGGCTAGTGGCGGTGATGCAGTAGCTATGTCAAGCTGCCCCAAAACTAGACCCTCCTTATAAGCCACTTGATGGCTCATGAAGGCCACCACGGCAGTGGGAGGTGTCGTGGTGATGACACAGAATTTTAAGGGTTAGGGGGGAAGGTTGCCTAGCTACTGGTCCATGGCCACGGAGGGCACCATGACTCGTGGTAGGGACCATAGCTCGTGGAGCCTCACATGGTCATGAGACAGACCACTTTAAGTTAAGGGTTAAATGGTCTTTTCCAGTTTTATTAGATTAAAGCTATGTCATTTTTCCTAAGCCTAGGACCCCTATATAAGTTATTTTAACCCCAAAAATCACCCATTCAAGTCATTATTTCCAAAACCCAAAAGAAAATCAAAGTTCTTCCTCCCCAAAATATTTATGTCTCTAGAAACTTGATAAAGAAGAAAGGATTCAAGCTAGGATCAAGGTCAAGCCTCAATTCCTCCATTTAAGTTAAGCTTTGGGGTTCAAGGTATGATAGTTTTCATCCACGGAGTTCCCAAATTCCTCTATTTCAAAAGGTAGAATTCCCCAATTGATTTAGTGTTTTCTTCAATTAGCATGGGTTCCTTTAATTTTTTATTTAAATGATTGAATTGTGATCTTCTAAGCATGAACTGATGAATTGCAATGATTCTATGATGATTTCCCCATGACCCCATGTTTTGAAGTTATGAAGTATATATTGTGGGATTTTGATCTTCAAAGAAGATTTTTATGAAATTGAGCATATATTACTAGTTTTACATGAATTTATGATGAAATCCATATCTAACTCATGTTTTCTAACAGTTGATGATTGAAAGTTTGTTTTGACCACAAGGAGGTGAATTATGGACATGCATTTTTCTTATGAAACCTATGCAAATGATTCTAGGGTGCTTTGAGAGTAAAGAACCAATTATGATGTTGTGTTGTGAAAGGATATTCTCATAAACACATAACTAGCATAACGTGAAAGGTTTTCTCACACAGAAAGGATTCTTAGGTTGAAAGGCTTTCTCACCTAATTGAATCAAAGAGTAAGAGTTATCTTAAGGAAGTAGCATGGGTTGGTTGTCCAAGGGCACCTTCCATGAGTTATGATATAAGTCAAGACTTAATAACCATTCTTTGGGATTTATACTTAGCACCGAGTGGATATTGATAGTGAGATGGAAGCTCTCCCGTAATAGAGGTCGGGTTTCTAGTAACAATCTCCTTATCCCTTAGCTATGTGCCCACATAGGTTGATTATCTAGTGGATCCACTTAAGCTATAAGTTCTTTGTTTTACCTTGGTAAGTAGGACAACCCTTTTCGGTGTGGGAGACACTGCGGGATCATGTTATAGCTCACACGATTTAAATGTTGGTTAAGGCTAATTCCCCACAAGTAATAATGAACTATGGTTACTCAAGGAATATCACATGTGAATTCAAAGGTTTTAAAGAAGAAGCTTGCATTGACCATGATTTATGAGTTATGTTTTATTACTCTTCATATTATGTTTTAGCTCGGTCAAATGCATGTCATGAAATGAAATGTTCCTTTTTGAATGTTTTAAATTTTTTATTCATTGCTATCATACTTGGTACATTGTTTTGTACTAACACATAATCTTGCCTATATTTCCCCAAAGTAAAGTCCGACAGTCAGGGTTCTGAGTTTCGTGGCTAGAAATTGACTTGACATTTTTCAAGCTTTGGTGAGTCCTCATGCTTCAAGGACAGAGTTTATTGTTTTCACTTTCTTCCATGTATTTTCTCTTTTGGACATGATGTATGGTCTAGGAACAATTTAATTCTATTGTATTAGATGGCTATGATGAGACAAGTTTTTAGACATCAGCTTTTTGTTTTAAAAAATATTTTGGACTTGGACTATTGTTTTACTCTTATTGTTCTATTTATTATGTTATGAGAGCTAAGTGTCTTGTATGGAGTCCTTCGGGGTTCTATACGCCATGTTTCATCACGGGGGTAACCCTCGGTCGTGACACTTACCTTGCCTCAACTCAACTCAACTCATTTCAATATAAAAGCAATAACAATAATGTGCTATAAAGAAAAGCGTTTAAAATAGTAGATAACAACTTAATGTATTATAAAATACAATATAACTCAATTTTTATATATAAATACAACATAAACTCTATTTGGGAGATTCTCTAATCGACAACCATCACTATGAGCTATGTGATGATACATCGTCTCGCCCACGCTGCCATAATTGTCCTATACCTTCTGGGGTATAGAACTCCTCAACTAAGTGGATCCACTAGTTTATGCTAAAAAGAAATAAGGAATCATCTAAAAACTATGACCCTTTCTACCCACGTTGGCTACATAGTTTATGGGGGCTGTGAGTTTTTAGAACTCTCCCTCATATCGGTGCTCAATACGAATCCCAATATATAACTTAGCTCATATGTTTTAAAAAAACATTTCCTCTACCTTGACTTTGAGATTATTACTGAAAAGGTTTCTCTTAAAAAAGAGAGTACTCAAAACTCCTCGTGAACTTTTTTTGGAAATCGGTGTTTCCTCCTTTTTCTTAAATGTAAAAACATTTTTCTTGGGAATACTTAGTTCTGATATATCATTTTAAAGAAAATGAACTCAGCTCTACTCTTCCTCAAACTCAAATGCTCGTGTCTTAAAACAAGTTAACAAGATTGTAAAAAGACTTCTTAAAATGATTCGAAGAACTCTCAAGACTTGACTCTTAACTCTACCTTTAATTTGAATTATGAATTCAAGGTTATGATTCATGTTACGAATGATTTCTAGATTTTAAGAAGTAGTGTAGAGTAGTTAGAATCGAAGGAGAGTAAAAGTACCCTTTGAGAGAACTCAAACGGGCTAAACGACGGAGAATGGGTTGGGGAAGGCAACCCTGGCATAGTGAGTGGCGCAGGGCGCCAGCCTCGTCCTAAAGAAAACCTTTGTTGGCGCGTTGATGGGGCGGTGCGCCATCCCTTGCCCAAAAAACCCCGACAAACTTCTTTCTCGTTTTCTGGACGTAACTCGCCTAGAATCAAATGGTTCCTTCCCCACTAACTTAGATTTGAATACCCAATATAAGTATAGGATAATCTACTCAAACCAACCCTCAAATCACTAACTTTTATCTCAAGAACTCATCAAAATCCCAACAATCAAGATTACGAATGGAATTTCACGAAAACACATTAAGAACTCAAATCCTTCAACTTTGAGAACGAAATTGCATTCAAACAACATGATTGGCGTGTGGGTGAATGAACCCAAAACTATGAGAACTCACATACCTTTTAGGGACCAAACCCTTGCCAAAACAACCTTCGATCCGCAAGAAGTTTCGATGAACGCCTTGACTCTTCCCTTCTTTCTACTATTTCCTCTTCTTGAACTCTTTTCTAAAACCCTAAGTATGAATTAGGATTTTAAAACTAAACAAAATTAGTTTAGACCCCTAAAACCTTACTAAAAATGAATCTATTTGATTAGGTCAGGAAAAGACCAAAATACCCCTCATATTTTCGGGTAACTTTCCTTAACCGGACAAGCTAACTTCAAACGGGAATATCTACATCATACGAGCTCGAAATTTGGAAAACTCGATGACGTTGTAAAAAGGATTCCAAGACCTTTCATTTTATATCTTATGGACCACATAACTCATCATGTATTGAAAGTTATGGCCGTTTTTTATACAAAGCTCACAACTTAAGCATAATTTGAAAATTTGAAAATTAGCTTCTTTACAAATTAGTTCTTTCTAATTTTAGCACTTTCTAAGCCGAGATGTTACATGATGTATGGGCTAGGCCAACTTTTATTCTTATGTACTATATGGATAATGAGATAAGTGTTTAGACTTCCATTTTGCTTTATAAACTTTCATGTATTGAAACTGTCTTTTAAGTCTTTTCATTCTATTTCTTATGTTATGAATGATAAGTGGCTTGTATGGGGCCTCTCGGGGTCCTATATGTCATGTTACACCTAGGGGATACCTTGGGTCGTGACACGAATCGTGCTTATGATCTTTCACTCTAAGCACTCTCAGTGATCCCTTTTAATTTGTGATAAAGATGTTTATGATAGATGTTTAATAAGGAAAAATGGAGGATAGTAGATATTCCTATTGTAATTCTTAGAAAGTACATGTAATCTAGAAATCGTATATGAGAATTCGTGCCAAGTGTGCTCTAATCTAGTTTCAAAACTCTAAGTATGAATCAGTTTCGCCTATGTTAGTAGAAACGTTCAGAAGTCAAAAATATAGTAAGAATAACTCAATGTTAAATTTAACCATCATTCGAGGATGAATGATCCCAAGACAGAGATATTGTATCACCCAAAAAAAATTTAAGCTAAAATATAAATCAGTCTTCATTTGTGCATAAGATTGTACCGAGTAATTCTAAATCGTTCATAGGTGTTCAGGTCAATTCTTTAGTGTGGGAATGATTTTGTATATGAATTAAGGTCCCTAGAATCCCTTTAGCACAAAGTTGAGTTGAAATCCTACTTACCAATAGAGTTTCAATATGCGATTTTACTTGGTTAAACTTCAAACGATAATATCTCTGAGAACATAATGAATTAGGTGGCCCATTACCTATCATATTAAAGATTTATGAGTCCTCTTTCCTATTCCACCAAGTTTGCTCTATTTCGAGTTTAGAACACAAAGTTCTGCCCATTTTAGTAAAGCTCTATCAGATAGTGGAGGTTCCACAAATGACATTATGGAAGGTTGACTGTTCCACGGATCGTGGATCCATCTGTGAAGGGTTGCTACAATTATTTTTCACCAACTTCATGCACCCGTTCTAGGGTTAATTTGGTCTTTTTCCATGCTTTTTAATTCTATTCTAAGTCATTTTTAGTGTTTTAACTGACTATATCTTTCAAGTAAGTCGACTCTTGGATGAAGTAAAAAAGGTGATGAGGAGGACCCTTTTGGCGACACGCCAAACAGAATGGTGAGCTCGACTTAGCTCGCATAAAGTTCCTTAACACTAGATGCTTGGTTCAACCCAAAAGGCCAGGGGGTTCCACTTAGCGAATCAACGAGTCACTCGACGTTCACACCCTACTTCACCGAATCGTCTAAGGAAAGGAATATTTTTCCCTTCTATGAATCTGAGGTGTTACAATTTGTTTTATCCACTTTAATGAGTGAGTTACTTTTCTAGGATCGACCTTTGGTCGATTTATCACCAATTTAAGGTAAAGAAATATGAAATTCAAAATACAACTTTTCAAACTTGATATGGTCATTATGAGTTTTTGGTAATGTCGTTTTGTTTAACAAATGCTCCGGCCGCATTTATAGACTTGATAAATATAGTGCTTAGATAATATCTTGATATGTTTGTGATTCTATTTATCGATAACATTTTCATATACTTAATGAGTGAGGATTAGCACGCAAATCATTTGAGGATTGTATTGAAAGTCCTCAAGGACCAACAACTATTTTCAAAGATTAGTAAATGCGAGTTTTGGTTGAGATCTATGGATTTTCTTACTCACGTCATTTTTTTGGTAAGACTATTGAGGTAGATCCTTAAAAGATGGATGCGGTTAAGAGTTGGCATAGACCACTATCCCCTTCAGATATTCAAGGATTCTTGGGTACAAATGGTTATTATAGATAGTTTGTGCAAGGGTTTTCTTCTATTGCCTCTCCATTGACTGCATTGACTCAAAAGAAAGTTAAGTGCTTATGGTCTGGAGCATATGGGAAGAGTTTTATAGAATTAAAAGATAGACTTACCTCGCTCTTGTGTTGACTTTACCTGAAGGGTCCAATGGGATTTTTATTTATTGTAATGCTGCAATGATTGGATTAAGGTGAGTTCTTATGCAAAATAGAAATTTATTGCTTACATTTCAAGGCAACTCAAAATTCATGAAAATAACTACTCTACCCATGTTTTGGTAGTAGCGGCAATTGTTTTTACCTTAGAGATTTGAAGGAATTATTTGTATGGTTTTCATGTTGATGTTTTTACATGCCACAAAAGTTTGCAATATCTATTCAAGAAAAATGACCAAAATCATTGCCAAAAAAGGTGGTTGGAGTTGCTAAAGAATTACGACATGAGTTTCCTTTATCACCTATTAAGGCGAATATGGTGAGGGATTCTTTTAGTTGATTATCGATGGGTAGTGTTGCTCTTGTTGAGGAAGATGAGAAGGAATTGGTTCATGATGTTTATATATTAGCCCAATTGGGTGTTCAGTTGGTTGATTCTAATGAAGGTAGTGTTATTGTCCATAATGGTTCTGAATCATCTTTTATGTCGGATATGAAATCCAAGCAAGGTCTTGTTTCAATTTTGGTTTAGCTAAAAGAAGTGATGCTTAAAAAATCAGTTTGGGCTTTCTCCCAAGGTGGATATGGTGTGCTTCAAAATCAAGGTCATTTTTGTTCCCATCGTTAATGACTTGAGATAGCAAATCATATCAAAATCTCATAGTTCCCAATATTCCATTAACTCGGGAGCCACCTAGATATACTATGAATGGGAAGAAGAAGGATATTATAGAATTTATGGCTAAGTGTCCTAATCATCAACAAATGAAAGTTGAGCATCAAACATCACGAGGTTTGTCCCAAGACATTAGTATTACTTCTCGGAAGTGGGAAGATTTTAATATGGACTTTATTATTGGTTTACCTTACACTCGGCGGCAATAAGACTTGATTCAACTTATTTTAGATCGTATGACAAAGTTGGCTCATTTCACATCAAGGTTTCTTATTTGGTGGAAGATTAAGCTAAGTTGTATCTAAGGGAGATGGTTAGGTTGCATTGAGTGCCCCTATCAATTATCTCAGATGGTGGTACCGAATTTACTCTGTAATTTTGGAAAGCTTTCAATAAGGGTCTTGGTACTCGTGTTAAGAATAGTACGACCTTTCATCCTCAAACCGATGGAAAAGAGGAACGTACTATCCAAATATTGGAATATATGTTGAGAGCTTGTGTGATGACTTTAATGGTAATTGGGATGAACATTTCCCTTGGTTGAGCTTGATGATAATAATACATATCATTAATGCATTGGTATGAGTCTATTTCAGGCCCCTTATGGTAGGAGGTGTAGATCTCCTATAGGGTGGTTGGAAGCTGGTGAGGTTGCTTTGTTTGGTCTCGAGTTTGTACATGAATCAATGAAGAAAGTTCAGCCTATTAAATAAAGGTTGAAAAAAGATAAAGTCTACAAAAATCCTATGTCGATGTTTGAAGGAGAGATTTTGAGTTTGATGTAGATGATTGTGTTTACTTGAAAAATTCATCTATAAAGGGTGTAGTGAGGTTTAGAAAGAAAGGGAAGCTTAGTCCTCGATTGTGGGCCCTATCAAATTTTGAGGATTATTAGTAAAGTTGGTTATGAACTTGATTTGCCTAGTGACTAAGCATTGGTAAATTCAGTGTTCCATGTTTCTTTGTTGAAGAAATTTGTTGGTGATCCGACATATATTGTACCATTGGATAGTCTTTGTATAAATTAGAACCTTTCTAATGAAGATGTTTTGGTTGAGAAATTGGACCGGCAAGTTAAAAAGTTTAGGAATAAGGAAGTTGCATCCGTGAAAGTTTTGGGGAGGAGTAAAAGGGTTGAGAGTGCTACTTGGGAGGCCGAGGCCAATACGATGTCCTATTATCCCCACCTCTTTCCCTCCGATCCAACTCTATCTTGAGGTTTTTAGCTCCTTGTGGTTCATCCTTTTGGTTTCATGTGTCATAGTTTTTTTCATCTTTCCCACTGCATTCATGCTCATGAAAATTTGATTTTTGAGAAAATGAGTTAGCTTGATTGATTTCTTCATGATTATGTTCATTTGAATATTATTTGCATGTATACCTTATGAAATGACGTTCTGAATATGTTTTAGCTTGGAATTGATGTTCCTTCTTAGTTATGTTAATTTTGATTGAGTTGCATGCTTGTTGGGTTGTTAGATCCTTTCATGTACCCTCTTTATAATTCGTTGAGTTCCATTCAAGGACAAATGTTCCCAAGGGGAGATAATGTAACACCTCTGTTTTCAGAAAAGGAAAAAAAATATTGCATTAAATTACAGCACAAGGTTCAAGTCTACGAGACCATTTTATGGTTCATAGGTCCTTCTATGGGTCATACACAAGTCTCGTAGAAAAGGAGAAAAATACTTTTAAAAATAAAGTGCAGTACATTTTCTACGATTCACTAGTATGGTTCGTCAAAGGATGTACGAGTCATATATAGGTCTTGCAGGTAGGTATCAAGCTTAGTGAAATTTTGTGGTAGATAAGTTCTATGGTTAGGGTATACGGACTATTGAAAGTCCTACGGACCATAGAAAGCTCATGTCAAAAGTTATGTGATTTCATTGTCCAGTACTTGTCTACGATTGTCTAGTATGGACCGAAGAAAGTTCTATGGTTCATAGGTCAGAACCGTAGATCGAGTCTGGTAGTTATTATTAGTGTATTCACACATGTAAAATAGATAGCACAATAATTTAGATTAGTCAGCACTTTTGAAGCCTATTTAAGGCTTTCAACTTGTATCAGTAGAAGGCTTTAAAAATCTTACTACTTTGAAACCTCTCTACAATTCTCTCCATTATCTCCATCTTTTCCATTTCCCATCCATGTTCTCTCTGTCTTTCCCTAATCAATAAAAAGTTTGTTGTAAGTACATACTTTCTCTATTTATATTAGTTTTATGTTTTAAGAATTTAAAGTTTTGATCTACTACCTTCTTGTTCTTAATTTCTTTAAATTCTTTTAAGTTTAGTTTTAAAGTTTTTTTGCTTGTTCTTGCTCCCTTCTGTTACTCTGCCCAATTTTCTTTAGAATTCCGTCTCAAAACTCGGTCCATCCCCTCCATTGGTATCAGGGAGAATTTGGCCGGGAAAGGTATGAGTAGGAGCGGCAAAGTCCCTACGCTGTCCTTGGGTGGACAACTTCGAAACCTAGGTTGTGGTTGGTATAATAAGTTTGGAGTTTTGTAGTTGTTGTTCTTCTTCCACTTATGTTCTTCGTTTTATTCCTTAAAGTTGGGTAACCAGTTAATCGTGGTTTAGACGTTGCCAAACACGTACTTTTCCGTTGGATTAGCTCAGACTATGTGTGTCGTAGAGCCGTACCCGGAGGGTGTTCCCGTCGCCAGGCCTAGAGGAATAAAATCAAAGAAGGTTAGTGAAAAAGATAACAGTAATTACTATACAAAAAAATTATTATTTCGATAGTAACCTATGAAGTAGACATTTAAGCCCAAAGATAGTGTTCTTCTCCCAGCTAGAGTTTCCATCCATTTAAAATGAATTCACCTACGCATCAAAAAATTTAAATAGTATTAACATCTCTGCCACCTCTAATAAAATTGCAAAAATTGAAAGTGATGTACAAAATTGGTATATTCCAAAAGAACACTTTAAAAAGGTTTATAAAATAAGACACTTTGATTTTATTAAAAATTATAATATTAAGACTTTTGAGTTTACTATTGCCATTAATAAAAATATTGAGGCTATTAAATTGTTAGCAGCTAACGATATTAATAGGTATAAGAAAAATATAAATTTCTTCATATAGGACATGTCCAAGTAGCAGTTAAACCATTATATATATTGGGTTTAGATGTACACATATGTCTTCTCTTAAGAGACAATAGATTATTAAATTTTGATGATTCATTATTAGCACTACTACAAAGTAACCTTGCAAAGGGCCCGGTATACTTTAATTGTTATCCTAAATATTCAATAGATATTAATGATCAAAATGTAACAGACACATTAACCTCAAATGTCTAGAGAAATAGCCATAATATATAGAGTTTATTATAGATTAATGAAAAGTACCTTAGCCCCTAAGGCCAAAATGACAAGTAATAAAGGAGTTACCATGTTCATGGAAGCAAATCATAACCATAAAAACACCTTTGTCCCAAAGATGATATAATGGGATGACCTATTGAGAAAAGGTGTTTGACATTTCGACTCCATAATGGAGCTAGAAATTAAAGAAGAAAATTCAAACATTGACCAAGTAATTCAATTTCCAGATGGATCAATAGATTTAAAATTTATAAGATCTCAATCTTGTAGTCAAGTCTCTTCTAGTATAAGAATGTCATTTTCTAGACCTTCTTTCTCCATAAACAAAAAGGAAGATGAAATATGCATAGAAGAGATAGATAAAAAATTAAAGGGAATAGATTTCTCAGAAACAATTTCTAAAGTAGAATATGAACTTAGGAACTCTAAACCCATAAAATCTACTAGTCCCACTTCAAGTAAAATACAAGCAGTAAAAGACTCATTATGCATGATCAGATTAGATGAACCTTTTGAACCTGATTTTAAATAATTAATAAACTTTGTACTAGTCCAGAAAATTCCTTTAAAATATAATGGTATATACAAAGATATTCTTCATCAGAAAGATTAGCCTTTAGAGATCAATGGTTCAATGATATGAAAAGATTAAAATATAACATAGAATTTAAAAATATGCTTGTTAATAAATTGTATACAACAAATAATAAAGTAGTTGAGTCTACAATTCCCCAGTAGAAGAAATTACTTTACCAATAGAGGGTAAAGTAATTACTTCCTCACCCTTCAAGATGGATATAATAGACACAAAAGGTGATCCCACAAATAAAGATATAAATAAATACTGCAACAAAATAATTATACAAATCAACTACTCTACGTGGTCTCTAATCAAATCTTAAGAGCTGATAATAAATCAGATATTAAGGATAAACCAACCTCTTCTTGCAAGGATAAAAATGAGAATTTAGAAACTCGTCCAATATTTAAATTACCCGAATTTTCCAAAGATAAATTTCCTAATTTCAAGAAAACCTTGAAATTACGGATGAACTTATAGGAATAATTAATGAAAAGTTAAAATTCAAGGTCATAATTACTTTGTCCAAAGATAATGATAATGAAATTAATAAATTTGGTTCTAATTATTCCACCAAAAAGAATTATTACAAGAGACCTTCTTTTCCAGATATGCAGTATGAAGAAAATGAATTTGTATCTCATACTTCACACTCTAGAAGTGAAATTACAGAATGGAATATTGATGGACTCGAGGAACATCAAATATATAATAAATTAAATGAAATGGGTATGGCCATTACGTCATATAAAATGAAAAATTTATATGATAAACATGCTTCTACTTTAATTACTTGCCAGATTTACTGGCACATTAAAGAATTGGTGGGACAACTACCTCACCGAAGATAGTAGGCAAAAGGTAGTGGATGCCACTACTATTATCCCTATAGTTAAAACTGAGTCTGGACGACAAACTATAGAAAATCAAATTTTGGAAGATGTCACGGCCACCTTAATTTATAGCATATAGCTAAACATTTTATAGATGAACCTCAATTCTTTCAAGATAGAAGTTTAGAAATATTATCTAATCTATCTTGTCCAAAGTTAGATGATTTTAGGTTGTACAAAGATGTTTTCATGAACAAGGTTATGATTCGAAAAGAATAAAATCATGACTATTGGAAAGAAAAATTTAATAGTGGTTTACCAATTCTATTTGCTGAAAAGGTTAGGATAAAATTAATAGATAGGTTTGAAGGAAAAATTCCTTATAATCAACTAACCTATGGTGACCTTATAAGTTTTATAAATATTACTGGATTAGAATTATATACAGATATGAAACTTAAAAATCAACTAAAGTAGGATAGTAAATATCAGAAAATGAAATAGTAAAATTTTGCTAAGACTTTGGTTATATTAAACTATATGCCCCGTCAAAAGAGGTCTCCAAAAGAATTAAAAGGAGCCATAAGAATGACCAAAAATTCGAAATACCTTGTCATTACAAAAGGATGTTCAAAAAATTTAACCATAACCCTAGTAAAAATACATTCAAAACAAACAACACTAACAGGTGTTGGGGCTGTGGAAAAATAGGACATCGAGCCAAAGATTGCCCAACAACTAATAAAAAAAAAGATAAAATTAATAAGTTAGAATTAGAAGAAAAAGTCAAGAATAAGTTCTATTCTATTCTAGAAGAAAATAAAAACAACTCCTCATCCGATGAAAATCTTAGCGATGATGATCAACTAAATATAGCCTATAGTTTTGATAATAGTAAGTCACCAGACCCTTGTGAATGCGGCAGTGCAATTTGCACCTAGAAAAATCATTCCATAAATGTCATCACTAGTAGTAATAAAGAAACATTCTTTGATATGTTAGATCATATTGAAGACCCTGATTTTAAGAAAAAATACTTAATTGCCTTAAGGGATTTAGTTCTTGATAAACAATCTAAACATAGAACTATTAAACCCTTTGATATGACAAGAGTTTTGAATAAATTTAAGCAATCAATTAAATCTAAAACAACTTAACAAAATATTCAGACAGAATTATTACAAACAAAAGATGAAATAAATGATATTAAGCAGAGACTTAACACCCTAGAAATTGAAAAAATTACTAATGAAATATTAAATGATCTACCACCTAATCAAGAACCACAAATATATAAATTTGAACCTAGAGAAACATTAAAAGAAGTAGAGTCTCTCGAAGAATGTCTATCTAAATTAGGAATTAATGCAATTACGGTAGAAAGACCGCAAAGCTACCACATACCTATCACATTAGTTATAAATAAAAATTATGTAATTCATTAAATTGCATTATTTGATACATGTGCAGATCAAAATTGTATTATTGAGAGATTAATTCCTAATAAGTATCTAGATAATGGCACTACCCAATTATTCTCCGCAACAGGGGAAAAGCTTAAAGTAAATTACAAACTCCGGAAGGCTCACATATGTAATTATGGAATTGGTTTCATGAATGATTTCATGATAACCAAAGACATAAATGGAGAAAGTACATTAGGTATTCCTTTCATCACCCAAATAAAGCCTTATACTTCCCAGTTAGATGGCATCTATACCACTGTGCTAGGAAATAGTCTTATATTCCCCTACCTAAATAGTATGTCAAAAGGTGAGAGTGATTTCATAAAGGATAAAAATCTCTTTAAAATAAATTTACTTTCACACCAAGCAAATTATACAATAAAAATTATTACACCTTCTCATCCTCCTAGATTTTTCTTACCCTTATTTATTATAGCACTAGGAGTTACGTAGTTGCAAAATAATTTAAACAATCACTGCAACACAGCTCAATATATTTTTCATAAAAATTATATATTTTCTAGATGGAAAATTTTATTATCAAGCTTGATTTTCAAATAAAGGGAGGAAATCTCCCAAAAATTTTAACAAAAGAATTTTTCAAGGAAATAATGAGACTAGGAATAAGACCTTTGAGGGCCCCATTCCCGACGTTCAAACCAGAAGAAAATCTGAAAAGACCATTTTATGAAGAAGATCAAACAAAATCACAAGATATATACATGTACTCCCTTCTACCAAAATATACCATACCTTCACCATTAAAAGTACCTATAACCAGCTCAACCAAACTACAACCACTTCATTCAGTTTTCCGTGAAGATTCATCATCCTCGATCAATAAAAATATTTTAATCCAAACAAAAAATAGTTACAAGATGGAAACCACAGAGATATACCCACAAGAGAATCTCGCTGCCACTTCTCAAAAGGAAAAGGAAAGAATTACTCATAACAAATAGCAATTTGAGTTAACAGTGTCACATGTACTGCCAATTACTGCACTTGATAAAAAATGTGGAAATTATGGAATTCAAGACTTACTAAAGCCCTGCTACACCAACAAAAATTATGTGGAGACGGAAGATCCCCTCAAGACCCGAAGGTATTATGAGTTTATCTTAACAGATACCGATTCGGTAGAAATTGAGCATATATTTGAGGAAACTAATCCAGATAGTATACAATATTCAAAGTTCATGATCAAAAGAATTTTGAGCCCCTTTGAATGGTTTGAAGATCATCTACATACTCCTATTCACTTATCAAAACATTATCGACCCCAAACATATAATTGATATGATTATAAAGCAGCTTGGTATAACTTTATTTTTGTTAGACCCAATACCCACACTTGGTTTATAAATATTCAGAAGAAATGAAGAATGCAGTAATTCCCCGATGGTTTTACGAATGGTGGAGTCAGTTCAGAGAAAATAAACAGTTATTATCAACTCAACATCAAACACAGTTTGAAAAAAATTAGGTAGAAAAGAATATATCTACCTTATCAGAAAATATTAAATTATGCAAGTTCTTTATTGCCAGAAAGATCTCTTATATTATTAGTTGGTCCTTCGACATTCACAAATTTGAGAGGATCAAATACTTAAGCAAAACATTTAAAATTAAAGGTTGGGCTCCAATAGTCCAAATGATAAGTTAATTTCAAGTTCATCACCTCGGAGGGATTCTAACCACTCCAATGAAAAATTAAAAAGAAGGCTCGAAGAAGCCTTATTAAGTATCAAAACTGATACAGAATCAAAAATGAAATTATTAGATACTCCAGCCTCACATGACGAATCTAGCAACAGATATATGTTAGATCTACAAGGAATAGCACAAGCATACCTCCTTAATTAAAAGGAAGTGCCAACACACTTTAATGATAAGGAAATATCAAGAAGTGGACCCACATAAAAAGTCATGCCACACAAATCAATGGTGCAAAAACAACAAGTTTCCAGACTACTTTATGATTCAACATAGGAAAGTGCAAGCATACGGTGACAAAGGACCAAACAACAAGATACATGTTTTAAGATCAATTTTCAGAAAATTCATCTTCAAAGAAGATAGACATGCAGCAAATTCAACAAAAGCTATGTGTATCCACTACGTGGCATATATTACCCGCCACGTATAATTATCATCAATTATGTGTAATAGTTAGTAGTTACGTGTAAAAATAATAGTGTGTATTAGTGTATTCACACATGTAAAATAGATATCATAATAAGTTAGATTAGTCAGCACTTTTAAATCCTATTTAAGATTTGACCTTGTATCAGTAGAGGGCATTCAAAAATCTTACGACTTTGAAACCTCTCTACACTTTTCTCCCATTTTCCTCACTTTTCCATTTCTCCCATCCATGTTCTCTCTCCTTTCCCTAAATCAATAAAATGCTTTTGTAAGTATACTTTTCTTCTACTATTGTTTTATTAAATGTTTTAAATTTAAGTTTTGTTTCCTTCAACTTTGTTCTTTTTCTTAAAAGTTTTGTTTTAAATTTTTGTCTGTTCTTGCTCCCTTCCGTTACTCTACCCAAATTTATTTAGGATTCCATTCCGAAACTCGGTCCGTCCCCTCTATTGATATTAGAGTCAAGTTGGATGGAAAGGGTATGAGTAGGAGCGGCTAAGTCCCTACGTTGTCCTTGGGTGGACATCGTCGAAACTTAGGTTGCGGTCGGTATAATAAGTTTGGAGTGTGGTAGTTGTTGTTCTTCTTCTTCCACTTATGTTCTTAGTTTTATTCCTTAAAGTTGGGTAACTGGTTAATCATGATTTAGACGTTGGCAAGCTCATACTTTTCCGTTGGATTAGCTCAGACTGTGTGTGTCGTAGAGCCGGACTCATAGGGTGTTCCCGTCGCCAAGCCTAGAGGAATAAAATCATAGAAGTCTATTAAAAAGGTAACAATAATTACTACACAAATAATTTATTATTTCGGAAGTAACCTTAAAGGTAGACATTTAAGCCCAAGGATAGTGTTCTTCTCCCCACTAGAGAAAATGAATTCACCTCTGCATAAAAATATTTTAAATAGTATTAACATCTCTGCCACCTCTAAAAAAATTACAAAAATTGAAAGTGATCTACAAAATTGGAATATTCCAAAAGAACACATTAAAAAGGTTTATAAAACAGGACACTTTGATTTCATTAAAAATTATAATATTAAGACTTTTGAGTCTACTATTGCCATTAATAAAAATATTGAGTCTATTAAATTGTTAGTAGCTAACAATATAAATAGGAATAAGAAAAATCATAAGGTTCTTCATATAGGACTTGTCCAAGTAGCAGTCAAACCATTATATAGATTGGGTTTAGATGTACCCTTATGTCTTCTCTTAAGAGAGAATAGGTTACTAAATTTTGATGATTCATTACTAGCAGTACTACAAAGTAACCTTGCAAATGGCTCGGTATACTTTAAATGTTATCCTAATTATTCAATAGATATTAATGATCAAAATGTAATAGACACATTAACATTAAATGATAAAACTAAAAATATGAATAGTAAGGCTAATACCATAAAAATAACCATAATATATAGCGTATATTATAGATTAATGTAAACTACCTTAGCCCCTAAGGCCAAAATGATAAGTATTAAAGGAGTTACCATGCTCATGGAAGCAAATCATAACCATCATAACTCCTTTGTCCCAGAGATGATAAAATGGAATGACGTATTGACAAAAGATGATTGGCATTTCGACTTCATAACGGAGCCAGAAATTGAAGAAGAAAATTCAATCATTAACCTAGTAATTCAATTTCCAAATGGATCAATACATTTAAAATTTATAAGATCTCAATCTTGTAGTCAAGTCTCTTCTAGTAGAAGAATGTCATTTTCTAGACTTTCTTTCTCCATAAACAAAGAGGAAGATGAAATATCCTTAGAAGAGATAGATAAAAAATTAAAGGGGGAAGATTTCTCAGAAACAATTCCTAAAGTAGAATATGAACTTAGAAATTCTAAACCCATAAAATCTACAAGTACCACTTCTAGTAAAAATCAAGGAGTAAAAGACTAATTATGCATGATCAGATTAGATGAACCTTTTGAACCAGATATTAAATATTTAAATAAACTTTACACTAGTCCAGAATACTCCATCAAAAAACAATGGTATATACAAATATATTCTTCATCAGAAAGATTAGCCTTTAGAGATCAATGGTTCAATTATACGAAAAGATTAAAATGTAACATAGAATTTTTTAGATTCATTAAATGTATAGGAAAATTAGACGACCAAAACGAGTCGTTAAATATGCTTGTTAATAAATGGTATACATCAAACAATAAAGTAGTTGAGTCTACAATTACCCCATTAGAAGAAATTACTTTACCAATAGAGGGTAAAGTAATTACTGCCTCACCCTTCAAGATGGATATAATAGACAAAAAAGATGATCCCACAAATAAGGATATAAATAAAATACTGCAACAAAATAATTATACAAATCAACTACTCTACGTTGTCTCTAATCAAATCTTAATAGATGATAATAAATCAGATATTAAGGATAAACCAGGCTCTTCTTACAAGGGTAAAAATAAGAATTTTGAAACTTATCCAATATTTAAATTACCCGAATTTTCCAAAGATAAATTTCCTAACTTTCAAGAAAAGCTTGAAATTGTGTATAAACCTATAGGAATAATTAATGAAAAGTTAAAATTCAAGGCCATAAATACTTTGTCCAAAGATAGTGATAATGAAATTAATAAATTAGGTTCTTATTATACCACCAAAAAGAATTATTACAAGAGACCTTCCTTTCCAGATATACAGTATGAAGAAAATGAATTTCTATCTCATACTTCACACTCTAGAAGTGAAATTGCATAATGGAATATTGATGTACTCGGGGAACATTAAATATATAATAAATTACATGAAATGAGTATGGCTATTATGACATATAAAATGAAAAATTTATCTGATAAACAAGCTGCTACTTTAATTTCTGTCGGATGTACTAGCACATTAAAGAATTGGTGAGACAACTACCTCACCGAAGATAATAGGCAAAAGGTAGTGGACGCCACTACTATTATCCCTATAATTAAAACTGAGTCTGGAGGACAAACTATAGAGAATAAAATTTTGGAATATGCCACTGCCAACTTAATTTATAGCATAACTAAACATTTTATTGGTGAACCTCAATTCTGTCAAGATAGAAGTTTAGAAATATTATTGAATCTACCTTGTCGAAAGTTAGATGATTTTAGGTGGTACAAATATGTTTTCATGAACAAGGGTATGATTCGAAAAGACTGCAATCATGACTATTGGAAATAAAAATTTATTGGTGGTTTACCAATTCTATTTGCTGAAAAGGTTTGGATAAAATTAAAAGAAAGGTTTGAAGGAAAAATTCATTATAATCAACTAACCTATGGTGACCTCATAAGTTTTATAAATATTACTGGATTAAAATTATGTACAAATATGAAACTTAAAAATCAACTAAAGTAGGATAGTAAATATCACAAAATGAACTAGGAAAATTATGCGAAGATTTTGGTTATATTAAACTATCCGCCCTGTCAAAAGAGGCCTCTAAAAGAATTAAAAGGAACCATAAGAATGACCAAAACTCTGAAAGACCTCTCATTACAAAAGGAGGTTCAAAAAATCTAACCATGACCCTAGTAAAAATAGATTCAAAACAAACAACACTGACAGATGTTGGGGTTGTTGAAACATAGGACATTGAGTCAAAGATTGCCCAGCCACTAATAAAAAGAAAGATAAAAGTAATAGGTTAGAATTAGAAGAAGAAGTCAAGAGTAAGATATATTCTATTCTAGAAGAAAATAAAAAACAACTCCTCATCCGATGAAAATCTTAGCGATGACGATCAGCTAAATATAGCCTATAATTCTGATAATAGTAAGTCATCTGACCCTTGTGAATGCGGCAGTGAAATTTGCACCTGTAAAAATCATTCCATAAATGTCATCACTAGTAGTAATAAAGAAACATTTTTTGATATTATAGATCATATTAAAGACCTTGATTTTAAGAAAAAATACTTAATTGCCTTAAGGGATTTAGTTCTTGATAAACAATCTTATCGTAGAACTATTAAACCCTTTGATATGACAACTGTTTAAAATAATTTTAAACAACCAATTAAATCTGAAACAACTTTACAAAGTATTCAGCAGAATTATTACAAATAAAAGATGAAATAATTGATATTAAGTAGAGACTTAACACCCTAGAAATTGAAAAAATTACTAATGAAATATTAAATGATCTACCACCTAATCAAGAACCAGAAATATATAAATCTGAACCTAGAGAAACATCAAAAGAAGTAGAGTCTCTCAAAGAACCTCTATCTAAATTAGGAATTAATGCAATTACGATCGTACGACTACAAAGCTACCACATACCTATCACATTAGTTAAAAATAAAAATTATGTAATTTACAAAATTGCATTATTTGATACAGGCGCTGATCAAAATTGCATTATTGAGGGATTAATTCATAATAAGTATCTAGATAAAGGCACTAATCAATTATTCTCCGCAACAAGGGAAAAGCTTGAAATAAATTACAAACTCCGGAAGGCTCACATATGCAATGATGGAATTGGTTTCATGAATGATTTCATGATAACCAAAGACATGAATGAAGGAAGAAATTATATTAGGTATTTCTTTCATCACCCAAATAAAGCCTTATACTTCCCAATTAGATGGCATCCATACCAGTGTCCTAGGAAAAAGTCTTATATTCCCCTACCTAAACAGTATGACAAAAGGTGAGAGTAATTTCACAAAGGTTAAAAATATTTTTAAAATAAATTTATTTTCACACCAAAAAAACTTACAATAAAAATTAATAAACCATCTCCTCCTCCTAGATTTTTCTTAGCCTTATATGTTATAGCACTAGGCGTTACTTAGTTTCAAAATAATGTAAACAATGACGGTAAGACAGCTCAATATATTTTTCATAAAAATTATGTATTTTCTAGATGGAAAATTTTATTATCCAGATTTGATTTTCAAATAAAGGGAGGAAATCTCCCAAAAATATTAACAAAAGAATTTTTCAGGGAAATAATGAGACCAGGAATAAGACCTTTGAGGCCTCCATTCCCGACGTTCAAACCAGAAGAAAAAATAAAAAGAATATTTTATGAAAAAGATCAAAGAAAATCACAAGATATATACATGTATTCCCTTCTACCAAAATATACCATACCTTCACCATTAAAAGAACCTATAACCAGCTCAACCAAGCTACAATCACTTCATTTACTTTTTCAAGAAGATTCATCCTCCTCGATCAATAAAAGTATTTTAATCTACACAAAAGATAGTTACAACATGGAAACCGCAGAGATATACCCACAAGCGGATCTCGTTGCCACTTCTCAAAAGCAAAAGGAAAGAATTACTCCAAATAAAAAGTAATTTGAGTTAATAGTGTGTCACAGATACTGCCAATTACTGCACTTGATAAAAAATGTGGAAATTATGGAATTCAGGACTTACTAAAGTCCTGCTACACCAACCAAAATTTGTATATGGAGACGGAAGATCCCCTCAAGACCCGGAGGTATTATGAGTTTATCTTAACGGATATCGATTCGGTAGAAATTGATCTTATATTTGAGGAAAATAATTATACAATATTCAAAGTTCACGATCAAAAGAATTTTGAGCCCCGTTGAATGGTTTGTAGATCAACTACATATCCTTATTCACTTATGAAAACCTCATCGACCCCAGACATATAATTGGTATGATTATAAAGATGCTTGGTATAACTTTATTTTTGTTAGAAACCAATACCCACACTTGGTTTATAAAATATTCAGAAGAAATGAAGAATGCAGTAATTCTCTGATGGTTTTACGAATGGTGGAGTCAGTTCGGAGGAAATAAATAGGTATTATCAAGTCAACATCACACCCAACTTGAAAAATTTCATGTAGAAAGGAATATATCTACCTTATCAGAAAATATTAAATTATGCAAGTTCTTTATTTCCAAAAGGATCTCTTATATTATTAGTTGGTCCTTCAACATTCACAAATTTGAGAGGATCAAATACTTAAGCAAAATAATTAAAATTAAAGGATGGGCCCCAGCAATCTGCAATGATAAGTTAATTTCAAGTTCATCACCATGGAGGGATTCTAAGTACTCCAAACAAAAAATAAAAAAGAAGGCTCCAAGAAGACTTATTAAGTCTCAAAACTGATACGGAATCAAAAATGGAATTATTAGATACTACAACCTCACATGACGAGTCTAGCAACGAAGATATGTTAGAATTACAAGGAATAGCACAAGCAGACCTCCTTAATTAAAAGGAAGTGCCATCACACTTCAATCATAAGCAAAGGAAATATCAAGAAGTAGATCCCATATAAAAAGTCATGACATACAAATCAATGGTGCAAAAACAACAATTTTCAAGTATGATTCAACATAGGAAAGTGCAAGCATATGTTGACATTTAATATGTCAACAATTAAACAAACAGGTGGATCCCACAGAAAAATTCATGCCACAAAGTGACAAAGGACCAAACAACAAGTTACTTGTTTTAAGATCAATTTTTAGCAAATATATCTTCAAAGAAGATAGACATGCAGCAAATTCAACAAAAGCTACGTGTACGTGGTTCCATCTATGTGGCATATATTACCCGCCACATATAATTATCATCAATTATGGGTAATAGTTAGTAGTTACAGTATTAGTGTATGCACACATGTAAAATAGATAGCAGAATAAGTTAGATAAGTCAGTGATTTGAATAACGTTATCAAAGACACTTCATCCGATTCTAAGCGTCAACGATCGTTAGTTAATATATAACCCAAGTAAATGAGTTGGGGTCGAATCCCACAGGGAGTGGTACGTGTTTAAGATTCAATAGGAAAGAGTAAATATGTTCAAATCAGCCAAAGGAATAGACATTATCAAATAAAAACGTAATTCAAAGTAGGGGGTGACATGAATGTCAAATAACAGGGGGTTTTGGTTGTAATTATCAACTACAACAGTAGAAAACAACACAATAATAACTATAATGAGATGGGTTCTTGAGATGTGATTCGATTATAGGCTAATGTAGACAAATGGGTAACTGCAACTGTTAGGAAATAGTTGTATATTAGTGACTAAGTTAGACTTTAGAGGTGGTAAACTTTTTCTCGAACAATTTACCCCAAATCAAGTCAATTTCTCTCGAACATTGACAAGCATACAAAATAAGAACAGCCTATGCCTTAGTCCATTCACTCTCTCAAGCTGAATGTATGGAAAACGGTTTAGGATTCACTCTCTCGAGCTGAACCCATGACAACCCAATACCCACAAACCATCAATCAATAATTTTGGTTTTAAAACCTCTCTCTCGAGCAAGCCAAAAACAGGAAGGTAGAACTGCATTTGCAACTACAATTCTTTAATTTAAACCTAAATTAATGATTGAAATCACTTCTAAACAATATTTAGACTAACAATTAGGAATACCAATAAGCTAAATCAGCCCATAATCACAGTCCAAGAATTGGGGTTTTAGCTAGACATCAGAAAAAGATAAAAATTGTTACCAAATTGTGTTTTCATCAATTGGGTAAGATTAATTTCATCTTTACAAAGGTCCAAATTGAAGAATCTCAAAGTCCCACTTCCAATTTCTCAAAAGTGAAAAACTTCAATTCTTCAAAGCTAAGGAAAACTTGTCTCAATACTCAGAGTTCAAACTCAAAAATTACTCTGATGAATGTTTAGAATAAAATTTTCATACCTTAAAAGATTAAAAAGATACTAAACTAAATGTTCAAAAACGTATTTATAGTCGCCAAAAATATGTTGTGAAGGTCCATTCGGCGTAGTAAGTCGGGCTCGCCGATCAGCTCGGCGATCCGCCCTTTGGTCAGCTCTATCGCCTTTTTGCTTTGGCCTTCAGCATCCTCAAGTTCTATAACTTTGGGCGATCCAACACTGCATCGCGGAACCACTTGGCGAAACGCCGACTGCTTCTTTCTCTCGCCAACTTGATTTTCTCCTTCAAGGCTTGGCACACTGAAACTTTAGGCGAGATGGTGGCCATTCGGCGACTCGCCAAAGGGACTTGGAAATCACCAGGCCTTCATTTCTTTGTTCTTTCAGCTCTCTTCGTTCCTTTTTGCAAATTAGTGTTGTCACGACCCGAGCCTACACCCTGGACGTGGCCGGCACTCGAAGACCATTGCTGGTCCTCAAGCGAACCCTCATCCTGGCTGACTACAAGCGAAAATTTAATTCAAACATACAAAGCTTAAAAACTGAAATAAAAGTTCATAAAACTTAAATTAAAATTTAACTCAAATAAAAACTCTAAATAATAAAATATATTCAACTTGCCCCAAAATTGGCAACGTAAGTCTTTGAAATATTTAATAAAATAAATAAATAATACATACTGCTCAACTATACTGACTATCTATGAAGCCTCTAACTGATAAAGATGGAAGTCGGGACAAGACCCACGACATCCTGACCAAACTGAAAAGTAAATGAAATCCTCCGGAAGCAAGGAGGCTCACCATAAATAACTCGAACTCCCGGATGTATCAACGAATCTCTAGTTGATGATCCCGAATAACTGTGTTTGCATCATGAGAAGATGCAGGACAAATGGCTCAGTACGTGGAATGCACGAGCATGTAAGGGAAATTCTAAAATATAAACATAAGCTTGAAACTTGATAAAAAGGAAACATACTTACCTCTTCTCAAACTTACTCAACTCAAGGAATACTGAAGGATACTCAAAACTACTCAAACTTACTCAACTCAGAAGTACTCAAGGATAAGATACTCAACTCAGAGATAAGATACTCAACTCAAATATATGATATTCGACTCTGGATACTCAACTCAATATGATTGAACTCATTTAAATATAAAGCAATTTAAAACAAGTGCAATATAAAGAAACAAACTGTTTAAAACATGTTGTCAACTCTGTGTGTATGCAAGGATACAACATAACTCTGAAATGTATGTAAAAATACAAATAACTGTGTTTATAAGAATACAATAACTTCAGTGGGAGTTTCTCTAACCGATAACCATCACTTAAGAGCTATAGTGATGATACAACACTTTACCTTACGCTGCCAAGGACCATCCTATACATTGCCATCAGTATAGGACCTGAACTACTAAGTGGATCCACTAGTCTATTGTGAAAAGGGTTCATCTAAAAAGTATGACCCTTTTCTACCCATGGTGGCTACATGGTTTTATGGAGACGTGAGTTATCTGAACTCATACTCACACCCAATTCGGTGCTCAATACTACTCCCAAAATATACTAGCTCCTATGTTTTCTTAAAAAAACAAACTTCTTCTGTGATTTGAGATTAGTTCTCAAAAACTTAGCTCAAAGCCGATCTTGTAAATCTCAGTTTCCTTTCTTGCTTCATTTAGAAACCTATTATTCTTATCTGAAAACTAGCCCGAAGGCTCTTTGGAAATCTCAGTTTCCGTTCTTATTTAAATGTGAAAACATTTTAAAACTCCTTTAGGAATACATAGTCCCCATATACTTTTGAAGAAAAAAACTTCAACTTTACTCTTTACTGAACTCAAAACTTAAGTCTTAAAACAAGGTTAAAACATTTGTAAAAGACTTCTTAAAATATGGTTCAGGCCGAATTATGGACGTGAACGACTCAATGCAAGGTTTCCAATAACCATAGATAGAACTCAATACTTGGAACTCAAGAACTTCATTGATAGTACTCATTTCCAAAATGCTCAACTTAGAGGGTTCATGCGGAATTATGAGCATGAACTACTCAACTCAAGGACTCAAAGATACTTCTCATCTCAAGACTGATCGAATTATAGTGTTCATGCGGAATTATGGGCATGAAATATTCAACTCAAGGACTCAAAGATACTTCTCAAAATGGATTAGGAACTCAACACTTAAAGGCTTAGAACTTGAAGATACCACTTCTCTGAAGGATACTCAACTTACGACGTTCATGCTGAGTTATGGGCATGAAACAACTCGACTCGATGATCTACATAACAATATGGAACTCATGTTTATGACTCTTCTCATTCTCTGAATTACTTCTTCAAAACTTAGTTCAGATCGATAGTTGATGTCAAGGATTCACAATTGAACTCAAAGGCTTTCTTGAACTCTACTTTTAACTCTCTCTTGAATGTGAATTATGAATTCAAGAGTTATACTTCATAGTATGAAGGATCTTATAATGATAAAGTAGACTCATGAATACATTCTCCTCACTCGTACTCACTTGCTCTAGTCTTAAAACAAGTTATTAAAAATTGTAGAAGACTCCTCAAAAGGACTTAAAGGACTTTCTTAGAATGTTCGAAAGAATTCTCAAAAACTTAACTCTTAACTCTACCTTGAACTTGAATTATGGATTCGAGGTTGTGTTTTGTGATAGTAAAGATCTCATGATGTTTAGGATTGATTTTGGATAGCTAGACATGAGAAAAGTCACGAAATAACCATCTTGGAACAAGTCCGCGACGCGGAGATGGTTTAAAATAATACTCGCGAAATTAAATTTTTGAGACAGAGGAGTCTGCGTCCTAACCGCGATGTGGAGCAACTTGTTTCTCACTGGGGGAGCAAGTCCGCGACGCAAACTTGCGTGCCAGATCGCACTCGACTTTCTCCTTCTTCGTTTCCCAGCCCCAATTCGCCTAAATTCGATTCTTTTTCTCAATATCTCTTTAGATTTATATACCCAGCACATGTACACTAGAATCTTAATCTAACTACTCTATAAATCGATACATTAACCTTAAGAACTCCTCAATCTCAACCCAATTCAAGAACGAAAGCAAATTCATGAATACATAACAAGAACATCAAAGCTTCAACTTCTAAAACGAATTTAAAGCTGAAATTAACATGATTGGCGTGTGGGCGAATAGACCCAACACTATGGAAGCTTACATACCTGAAAGAACATCTTCTTGAAGAACTTGAAGGAAAAATCTGGAATGAAGAACCCTAGCCTTTGCTTTTCTTTATTTTCTTGAGCGTAGAATCTTTAGAGTGAATGAGAGGCTTTTGATTTGTTAAAACTAATTTTCTATTCGTTTAGGGAAATTTAGATGACCTCCTAAGGGTTTTTAGGACTAAAATACCCCTAAATAAATAATTAAAACGAGCTGGGAGTCGGAATTATTTTTCACCGGGCAGTGAGGTCCGTATTGGCTCAGCGTCGCAGAGCTATCATGGAGCTGCCAGGTTGTGCGATGTTAGTAAATCAGTCATAACTTTTTACTCCGAGCTCAGAATTGAACAAACTCGGTGGCGTTGAAAAGAGGACTCAAAGGGCTTTAAATTTCTATCTTGTAGCTCATATAACTCATTTTGTACTAGGATTTATGGTTATTTGAACTTGACCTAAAACTTAAGAAAAACTAGGAATGACTTGAATGCTTTTCTCTTAAGTTCTTCTTGAAACTTAAGGCGCTACTACATCTAGTGACCTTAATACTCAATAAATTTTAAATTCCTTGCAAAAATATCACTCACTACGAAGAACGGTTCGGGTCTTAGCTCAAAACTTTTCTGGGGTGTTACAAGTGTCCATGCTTTGTTCATCAATCCAAATACATAGAAATCAAGAATTTTACATCAGTTATTGGCACAAAATAAGCATTTGAGGACACTAAATCTGTCGAAATAAATCCCCAAATGAGTCCAAATCTCAGACTCATCAACACCCCCAACTTAAACTTTTGCTTGTCCTCATGTAAAACTTCAAGTTCAACAGTTCAAAAAGGATGCCTCAAACAGTGCTACACAAGACTCAATCATGAATGCACACAAAAAGACTCAACTTACTCATGCAAGGATCAATTATGCACTCAAAGATTCAAGTTGTGACTCACCTTTACCAAAGATTCTCAAGTTCACAATACTTGCTTCAAATTCAAGTTCAAACTCAACAAAGGTACTCAAATGCCCTCACACAAAGAATGATTCCATATTCACACACAATGGTTCAACACTTTATAGTCCGGAATCACCTACAACTCTCACACTCACAAAGATGAACACATGCATGACTCCACCCATAGGTTTGCCCTTATTTTCCAACCAACACTTGTTTGAGCTCACTCAAGATCAAAAAGGTCTTTTAAGGCATGTAACGAAGTTGAGTGTAAAAGTATGGTCATTTAGGCCCTGTGGCTGCTATCCTCATGAAAGTGGTATGAACAACACTTTCTTCCCTTTTCTTTAACAATTTCATTCATGCTCAAAATTCACCCCATTATTTTTTGCAACTTTATTTCAAAACTTTTTCATTCTTTTTCTTTTTCCTTCTTCTTTTCTTTTCTTCTTCTCTCTTTTTTTTTTTGTATGGAGGGGTTCCATATTTTTCAAAACCATGGGTAGAGAGGAATTTCTTCACATTTCTTGATTTACCTTCTATTTTCACCACACCCCAACTTAGGATTTTGGCCTAAGTTGGCTATTAAAACAAACCACATCTCATGAGGATTAAGGGTGAAGGGATAAGGAAAGGTCACAATTTCATCAAGTTTCTTCCAAGAAAAGGGTAAGGCTCAAAGGGTGCTCAAAGAAAGTTAACACACTCACAAGGTAGGCCACAAAAGAGGTATAATGTCAAATTGTTTCACTCTTTAAAATTGTTGCCTAAGATCATTTCAAGAGCTTGCATCACTTAGTCAACCGGACCAATGGAGAAAATTCTAGGTGTCATCACACAAGGTTCACAGTAAGCTCATCACAAGGCATTGGCACCAAATATCAAACAAGACTCCACACTTTCGCTAGTGTGCAATGATCATCACAAGAGACTCATTCGATACCGGCTAGTCACAGTGAGATGATAAAAGTTCACATATTGTCTATGCAACTTGATTTGGCCTCATCGTAGCCGCACATTCATTTTTTTCGATTGTGAGCACTATTCTAGTCATCGGTATTGAACAAGACCGATACTCAAATTTACAAAAGAACAGCCACATTCAAACACAATCAAGAGGTGGCACAAAATTTGCAAAAAGGGTCAAAAACCATTTACAATTAAAACAAGGAGTAACAATCTCAAATATCCATAATCACAGTGCCAAAACACAATTTATAGCACAAAACCCAATTTATAGCACAAAACCCAATGTATAAACAAAACAATAATCACAAGAGGAAGGTATTGAAATACCAAATACCTCACCCCACCACAAACAAAAACAATTTGTCCTCAAATGCAATCAAAACATCCAAAAAGTCAATAAAAGGGGACAAATACGGAGGTAAAGAGAAGTCCTATCTAAGAAGTCACTCTGTCTGTCGGGGCATCAGTGCCCGGTGTAGTAGCAGTAGTACCAGCTCCACTAGACCCAGCCATGGTGGTGTCTCTCAAGGAGGTCTGGCGTGCATCTCGAACATTGCATCCTCAAGATTTCTGAGATCATCATACACAATAATATCTCGCTCCCCAAGCTGTTCCTCATCAGTCTCAGCCTCTGATACATCAGCTGCTATGTCATCCATCTGTGCATCGCTGATGGTAGTCGGAGGAATCTCAGTCATAGTTGGAGCACCCTCTGTCTCGGCTGCCTCAAATAAAGAGGTGAAGTCTATAGACTTTAGATAGTCTACATCCTTCCTCAAATCTGCCACATCAGTCCTCAAAGTTGTCAACTCAGAAGACTCATCGTGTCACCACTCACAAATCCAACTCTCACAGTCAAATCATCAGTTAAAGTCCTGAGGGGGGTCAATGCAGCAAGGATGGCATTCTCAATCATCCATGGGACTGCAGCATCTAGTCGGGTAGCCTTCATATCAGTTGAATGAGCCAGGTGCCCCATCTTCAGGATTATTGCCTGAGTAATTTTGGCGGGCTGGGCAGTGGCAGAAGTACCAGGAGCCTGGAAGGAAGAAGTGGAAGCAGGTGTACCTGAAGGCCCAGAGGTCGGAGTAGGCAAAGATGCCTCTGCAGGTATCATCTCTAAATTAATCTCCGGGGATGTGTGATGAGTTAACGATTTGAACTTATTTAGGACTTTATTTTAATAGATTTAGTGTCCTCAAATGCATATTTTATGACAATAATTGATGTAAATCCTTGATTTTCAGGTATTTAGATTGAGGAACAAAGCATGGACACTAATGAGCAAAAAGGAACAAGAAATATTAAAGAACAAAAAAAAGAAGGCCTGATGATCGCCTAACGCATTGGGTGAGTCGCCGAATGGACATGATCTCACCTAGAGTTCTAGTGTGCCAAGCCATGAAGGAGAAAATCAAGTCGGTGATAGAAAGAAGCAGTCGGTGAGTTGCCGAACAGTTCCGCGATGCAGTTCTAGATCACCCAAAGTTACAGAACTTGAAGATGCTGAAGGCCAAAGCAAAAAGGCGATGGAATTGAACAAAGGGTGGATCGACGATCCCGACTTATTACACCGAATGTTCCTTCGCAACACATTTTTGGCGACTATAAATACAGTTTTAAATTCTTATTTTTAGTATCTGTTATCAATTATTAACTAGTTTTTATTATAGAATCAGTTTTGAAGTTTGGAGCTGAGAACTAAGAATATTGAGACAATATTTTCCTTAGCTTTGAAGATTTGAAGATTTCCATTTTTGAGAAATTAGAAGTGGGTCTTTGAGATTCTTCAACCTTGACCTTTGTAAAGATGAAATTAATCTTATCCATTTGATGGAAACACAATTTGGTAATGATTTTTATCTTTTTATGATGTCTAGCTAAAACCCCAATTCTTGGTGTGTGATTATGGGTTGATTTAGCTACTCGGTATTGTTAATTGATAGTCTAAATTCTATTTAAAAGTGATTTCATTCAGTAATTATGGCTTAATCTAAAGGGTTTTAGTCGCATATGCAACTCTACCTTCGTATTTTTGGCTTGCTCGATGGTCTGTGGGTATTGGGTTGTCATGGGTTCAACTCGAGAGAGTGAATCCTAAACCCTCTTCCACACATTCAGATCGAGACACTAAATGGACTAAAGCGTAAGTTGTTCTTAATTGTTGCTTATTGGTGTTTGAGAGAAACCAATCTGATTCGGGGTAAATTATTCGAGAGGAAGTTTATCCCCGCTAAAGTCTAGCTTATTCACTGATTTACAGCTATTTACTATCAATTGCAATTACCCATTTGTCTACATTAGCCTATAATCTGATCACATCCAAAGAACCCGTCTCTTTACTTGTTCCTTAGTATTATTTGTTGCTTTGTAGTTGATAATTACAATCAAACCCCCCTGTTATTTGACACTTGTGTCACCCTTAACTTGAAATATGCTTTTATTCGTAAATTTTTTTACCTATGATTGACTTGAACATATTTATACTTGGCTCTTGAATCTTAAGCACGTACCACTCCCTTTGAGAGTCGACCCCAACTCACTTAGTTGGGTTATATTACTGACTAATGATCGTTGGCACTTAGTATTGGATGAAGTGTCCTGATACGTGAAATCAAAATGGTGCAGTTGCCGGGGAGTGGTGTTGTTTAAGATTCTTTAGTTAAGTTGAATTTTGTTCTTGTTAGTTATAGTTGAACTTACTTAATTTTTAATCTTGGTTTTTGTGTTGCTGTTTTGACCAGAGAATTGGAGCATATCTAGTAGGAACAGTGACCCAATGAACCACCCTCTTTTGAGATTGATGATTTTTAGGGATAACATCCTACATTTCAAACAATTGGAGGGTGATCCCATTTATGAGTTGTGGCAAAGGTTTAGAATCCTATTACAGCAATTCCCAACTCATGGAATTCCAGATAAAATGCTTCTACATGGGTCTTGGCCCCGAAAATAGAATAGTGGCTAACCAACTTTCTTTGGGTTGTTTGCTTGGACAATCTTATGAATCAGCAGCCCAACTCCTCGATTGTGTGGCCAAGACCAACAAGGAGACTGAGAAGGACCAACACTTGGCCACATTGTTGACTCAGCTGGATGCCTTGACCAAAAAGGTCAAGGACTTGGAGGTAATGTCCAAAAAGAAGGAAAGGTACATTCCCCCTCACGAGGGTCGAAGAATGAAGAAGCAAGAGGGGGGACAAATAGAAGAGGTACTCTTACTCATTCTTCACAAAGTCGAAGAACACGACAGAGTGTTGAGTGAGGTAAGAGAGAATGTCTTGATGTTGAATCAGATGACAACCTCTCACGCCATGTTCATTCATCTTCTAGAGTCCCAAATGGACCAGGTGTTGTCCTCTCTCTACCCACAACAAGACGGTGGGTGGCTTGATGAAAATGAGGTAAACCCCATTAATGGAACTTAAGTGGGGACTTACGTCGTGCCACGAAGTTAACTAAGGCGCTTCTTGGGAGGCAACACAAATATTTATCACTTTATTTTTGTTTTAGAAATAATGGTGTATTGATTATGCAAGTTGAACTGTGGAACGTGTTTGAAAAGTGTAGGTTGGCGAGCTAAAAAGCCCAGTCGGCGAATCACTGAAGAAGTGGGTGAGCCTGACCTAGACCGCCATTGGACTCAAGATACTTTTAAATTGGAGTCTGTAAAACTCAGCGAGCCCAAGAGCTGTTTGGCGAATCATGTACTAGGTCGGTGATCACAACTTTGTCCGCCATTTGGGACCCCACAGTAACTGGAGAACCTGTAAAACTCGGCAAGGTAAGTGCCCACTCGGCGTGTCGCCGAGTGGGTCGGTGAGCAAAACTAATGTCACTGAATGGGCGAGAACTGAATGGTTTTTAAGGCCAAAGGTTCAAATGTTTCAAACTCTTTCACTTTCCCTCACTTTTAATCTTCCCAAACTCACACCCGCACAATCTTATCTATATTTCTTGCATTTTTATCGTATTTGAGTCATCCAATTTGGGTTTGGAGTGGATTACTTTTCCGCCTAGTGTTTCAAATTATTTTAATCGACATCTAAGGTTGGTTTTCCAAACCCCGAGTTTATTTTTAGAAATTTGTACTCTTATGCAATTGTATTTTGTGTTAGTGTTGTGTGTTGGGACTCTCTGATTATAATTGTGTTTGTGTGAGCCTGTGTTAATTCGAAAATCTTTCCTGTAATGTTTAGATTGTTGAATTCCCGTGCTTTTGTGCCTTAAAATTGGTAAAAACTTGTGTGGTTGTGCTTGCGTGTTATTGGGTCTTGTCGAGTGAAGTCTAAGTAGCCCGTATTTGTGCCAAATGACATATTTTGCCCAATGATGGAGCGGCTGACGTCATTATTAAGGACAAAAGTAAAAAATGGCCTAATTTGGAAAAACTGGGAGAAATCTGAGTATCCCGGGGGCATGGGTGTATTGGGTCAGAGCTTAATTTGATTAGTGCATGTTTTGATTTTGTTTTCGGGGGTTGCGGGGTTGAATTTTAGAAGTTGGGTTGAAAGTAGGCACGTATTTCATGTTAAATTAGTAGTTTGGTTTTGTAACTTTCGGCGAGAAGCCTAAGGTCGCCGAAAGCACTCGGCGACTCACCAAAAGTCCTTCATGATCGCCCTTTGTCTGCACCCTGAACTTTAATTATACTGTAACTTTCGGCGGCCTAATTCTTGCTCACCGAATGCTGTCGGTGATTTGCCGAATGGCCCTTCCATCGCCGACTTGCCAAATTTTTTTGAGATTTTTGAGCCAATCCTTTCTGCGAGCCCGATCTAGCTCGCCAAAGTGATTCGGCGACTCACCGATCGGTTCGATGAGTCTGTCTGCACCTATTTTTCTGTGCATCTAATTGAATTGTTTTTAACTTTTTCTTAATGCTTTGCAAACATGGTAAGGACAAACATCAACATGCCACCCCAAAAGAGAGCACGGGGTATCACAATAAATGAAGGGGGATCGAATCCTCCCAAGAAGGGAAGGTAAGAGCTCCCAATAGGAGACAAACGCAAGGGCAAGAGTCCCACATCTGATAGAGCGACAGCTGACTCCCGAGATGCCTTATCTGATTCTGAGGATGACTAGCCTTTGCAGTCCCGGCAGGCTGAGATCTGGGATTGATCTCACCCTGACTCAGCTAGAGTCCCATTAGCTTCTACCCCAGCAGGTTCAGTGCTAACTCCGACACATCATGTGGCTCATGTGCCACCAGTCGTTCCTCCTCCCAGGCTTCTCAACAGGTTGAAGGGTGACAGATTGTGAACTATCCTCGAGGAGAAACTATTATCTATAGGAGGTCTAGAGGGTAAATACTAAGATGTGAGAGATATCATCCACTTCCATAGATTCGAGCAGTTCACCAGGCCCTGAGGCCCTTATATGCCTTCATGGGTTCGGGAGTTCTATACAACGTATGGTGACTTGGTTCCAAAGAGTAAGAAGAAGGCCAGCGAGTTCAGACCGGTTAAGTCGGTTGTGGTCCGGGTAAGGAAGTTGGATGCAATAGCGAGTACATCAATACCGTACTTGACAGGGGGTATTACTTTGACTACCCTAACCTGACTACTACCACAACTTCATTAGACGATCTCAAGGGTTGGCTGGCACCCCTCATCCCAGACCCCACCCCGAGGTGGATAGAGGGAGGAATCCCAATTGAGAAGAGGGACTTGAGTGTAGCTGCACTTTATTGGTTTGGATTCATCATCAGCTCTATTATTCCTTCCCATAATGAGTTTGTTCTCCGTCATCCAAAGGCGGCCTGCCTTGGGTCGATTATTTCTAGGAAGAGAATCGATATGGGGATTTTTATTGAGCAAGAGATGGACATGAGGACCAAGCAGAGGCAGACCTCACTTTCATTCCCAGTTAATTACAGAGTTGTGCCGGCGTGCAGTAGTCCCCCGAGATGATACGAGAGATATTGAGGTTACCCCGTCTTCCTCCACTGACATTCGGTGCATTGAGGTCGAGTACACTCGAGAGGAGGGCAGCTCCGATGGACACATCCTTGGGGGTGGATATTAATTCGAAACCTACAGAGGTATCTTTTCTCACTCCGGCCTCTGGGCCTTCAGGTACATATGCCACTTCTTCTTATTCATAGGCACCCAGGTTCCTCCACCTCGTCCCAACCCACCATGAACATTCAGGTTATGCTCCTGAAGATGGGGCACTAGGCCCATTCAGCTGACGTGAGGGCGACCATACTTGAGAGATCCATCCCATGGATGATCGAGAGTGTCATCATTGCTGCACTGACCCCTCTCTATACTTCCATTGATACTCTCATCATGATAGTCGAGGCTTGTGAGAGCAGACACCGGGAGACCTCCGAGGTTACAGCTTTGAAAGCCGAAGTTGTTGATCTGAGGAAGGATGTAGACTATCTAAAGTCTACTAACTTCACTTCATTACTGGAGGTTGATGATGATGTGGACGCTCCTGAGACTTCAGACATTAGTCCGGCTTCCACCGAATATGGCAGTTGATGAGTCAGAGGCAGAGACCGACGAGGAGCTAATAGAGATAAGGGAAGAGAGTATATATGGAGATTTTCTAGATCTTGAGGAGACGATTGTGCAGTCGGTGATCCAGACATCGCTAACAGAGACATCCATGGGTGGGTCCAGTGGAGCTGGTCTTTCTTAGGTGACTCCGGGCATTAATGCCCATGTTCTGGGCACTGAGGCTCGAGATCAGAGTGATACACTGGGCACTGATGCCCAGACAGATGGAGCAACTATTTAGATAGGATCCCTCTTTACCTCCCACTATGTCTTACTTTTTGACTTTTGGATATTTTTTATTGCATCTGAGGACAAATGGTTTTTTTTGTGATGGGGTGAGGCACACCTTTTGTGACTTTTGTGTGTGACTATGGTTTGTTTATATATTGGTTTTTTGAGCTATAAATTGTGTTGGTACTGCATTTTGTGGATGATTAAGCTTGTGGCTCCTTGTTTTTAATTGTAAATGATTTTTGGACCCTTCCAAAAAATTGTGTGCCACCTCTTGTTTGTGTTAGAATGTGGTTGTTCTCTTGCAAATTTGAGTATCGGTTTTGATCAATACCGATGACTTGAATAGTGCTCATAATCGAACAAAAGTGAATGTGCGGCTTCGATGAGGCCAAATGAAGTTGCATAGACAATATGTGAATTGTTTGCATCTCATTGTGACTAGACAAGTATCAAATTGAGTCTCTTGTGATGAATATTGCACACTAGCGTAAGTGTGGAGTCTTGTTTGACATTGGTGTCAGTGCCTTGTATTATGAGCTTACCATGAACCAGTGTGATGACACCTAGAATTTGCCATGTTGGTCCGATTAACTAAGTGATGCAAGCTCTTGATATGATATTAGGCAACTTTTAAGAGTGTGAAACAATTTGACATTATACCTCTTTTGTGGTCTACCTTGTGAGTGTGTGAACTTTGCTTGAACACCTTTTGAGCCTTAACATTTTCTTGGAAGAAATTTGATTAAATTGTGAACTTTCTTTATCCATTACCGTAATCCTCATGATGTGTGATTTGTGTGAATAGCCAACTTAGGCCAAAAGCCTAAGTTAGGGGTGTGGTGAAAAGAGAAGGTAAATCAAAAAGTTCAAGGAAGTCCCCTTTGACCCATGGTTTTGTGAAAGATAGAACCCCCTCCATATAAAAAAAAGAGAGAGAAAAAGAAGAAAGGAATGAAAAAGAAAAAGAATGAAAAAGTTGTGGAATAAAGTTGTGAAAGTATAAAGAAATGGGGTGTCCAACAATCCATGGAAGATGAATAATGGGGTGACTTGTGCATGAATGAGAATGATGAAGAAAAGGAAAGAAAGTGTTGTTCACACCATATTTCATGAGAATTACATCCATTGAGCCTAAATGACCATACCTTTGCACTCAGCCCCGTTACAAGCCTTGAAAAGACCTTTTTGATCTTGAGTGAGCTGAAACAATTGTTGGTTGGAAAATAAGGGTAAACCTATGGGTGAAATCATGCATTGTGTTCATCTTTGTGAGTGTGAGTGTTGCATTTGATTTCGGAGCTTTAAATTGTTGAACCATTGTGTATGAATATGGAATCATTCTTTGTGTGAGGGCATTTGAGTACCTTTGTTGAGCTTGAACTTGCATTTGAAGCAAGTATTGTGAGCTTGAGATTATTTGATAATAGTGAGTCACAACTTGAATCTTTGAGTGCACAATTGATCCTTGAATGAGTAAGTTGAGTCTTTTTGTGTGTATTCATGATTGAGTCTTGTGTAGCACTGTTTGAGACATCCTTTTTGAACTGCTAAACTTGATATTCACTTGAGGACAAGCAAAAGTTTGAGTTGGGGGTGTTGATTAGTCCACGATTTGGACTCATTTAAGGCTTTATTTTAATAGATTAGTGTCCTCAAATGCATATTTTATGCCAATAACTAATGTAAATCCTTGATTTTCAGATATTTGGATTAAGGAACAAAGCATGGACACTACTAAGAAAAAAGGAACAAGGCAGCTGAAAGAACGAAGAAAAGAAGGCCTGATCATCGCCTAACCCATTGGGCGAGTCACCGAATGGCCATGAACTCGCCTAAAGTTCTAGTGTGCCAAGCCAGAAGGAGAAAATCAATTTGGTGATAGAAAGGAGTAAGTCGGCGAGTCACCGAATGATTCTGCGATGCAGTGCTAGATCGCCCAAAGTTACAAAACTTGAAGATGTTAAAGCCCAAATAAAAAAGGCGATGGAATTGACCAAAGGGCGGATCGTCGAGTGCCTCAGCGATCCCGACTTATTACAGTGAATGGTCCTTCGCAACACATTTTTCGGGACTATAAATACATTTTTAAATTCTTATTGTTAGTATCTGTTATCAATTATTATCTAGTTTTCACTATAGAATTAATTTTGAAGTTTAGAGTTGAGAGCTGAGAGTAATGAGACAATATTTTCCTTAGCTTTGAAGATTTGAAGATTTCCATTTTTGAGAAATTGGAAGTGGGTCTTTGAGATTTTTCAACCTTGACCTTTGTAAAGACGAAATTAATCTTACCAGTTGATGGAAACATAATTTGGTAACAATTTTTATCTTTTTATGATGTCTATCTAAAACCCCAATTCTAGGGGTGTGATTATGTGATTATGGGTTGATTTAACTGTTGGGTATGGTTAATTGATAGTCTAAATGTTGTTTAAAAGTGATTTGGTTTAGTAATTGTGGCTTAATCTAAAAGGTTGTAGTTTCAAATGCAACTTTACCTTCGTATTTTTGGCTTGCTCGAGAGAGAGGTTTTAAAACCAAGATTACTGATTTGATGGTCTATGTGTATTGGGTTATCATGGGTTCAGCTCGAGAAAATGAATCCTAAACCCTTTTCCACACATTCAGCTCGAGAGAGTGAATGGACTAAAGTGTAGGTTGTTCTTAATTGTTGCTTATTCGTGTTCGAGAGAAACCAATTTGAGTCGGGGTAAATTGTTCGAGAGAAAGTTTATCCCCACTAAAGTCTAGCTTATTCACTGATTTACAGCTATTTACTATCAATTGCAATTACCCATTTGTCTACATTAGCCCATAATCTGATCACATCCCAAGAACCCGTCTCTTTACTTGTTCCTTAGTATTATTTGTTGCTTTGTAGTTGATAATTACAATCAAACCCCCCTGTTATTTGACACTTGTGTCACCCTTAACTTGAAATATGCTTTTATTCGTAAATGTTTTTACCTATGATTGACTTGAACATATTTATACTTGGCTCTTGAATATTAAGCACGTACCACTCCCTATAGGATTCGACCCCAACTCACTTAGTTGGGTTATATTACTGACTAACAATCATTGGCACTTAGTATTAGATTATGTGTCCTGATACGTGAAATCAATGTGTCCACCAGACCCGTTCTCCTCCTGTCTGCCTCCTCTCACTTCTACTTGGCCTCTATACACCGGATGTCAGTGAAGGATGAAGGAGTTACCTCAATATCTCTCGTCGCATCCCGAGGAACTCCAGCACGTCGGCACAGCTCTCTAATCAGTACTGGGAATGGTTGGGAGGTCTGGTTCTGCTTGGCCCTCATGGCCATCTCCTGCTTTATGAGGAGTCCCAGATTAATGCTCCTCATGGATATGATCGACCCAAGGCAAGCTGCCTTAGGGTGGTGGACGATAGACTCGTTCTGGGACGGCATGGTACTGCTGATAAAGCCAAACCAGAACAGAGCAACAATATTCAGATCCTTCTTCTCGATGGGGGGCCCCTGCCTTGATCCACCTTGGGGTGGTATCGGAAATCAACGGTGCAAGCAAACCCTTTAAGTCATCTAGGGACTAAGTAGTAGGCAAGCCCTCATATGCAAGTGTAGCACCTAGAGCCCTAACAAGTACAATATTAATGTAATCACTATTTGACCCGACTTCCTTCCCCCAGACCATGACCGACTTCACCGGTCTGAAGGCATTGGCCTTCTTCTTCCCCTTAGGCACCAGCTCTCCGTATGTTGTACAAAATTCCCGGACCCATGTAGGAATGTAGGGGCCTCGATGCCTGGTGAACTGCTCGAACCGGTGGAAATGTAGGGTGTCTTTCTCTGAGGATTATCTGCCCTCTAGGCCCTCTGTGGATAGCAGTTTCTCCTCTAAAATTGTCCGCAACCCAATGGCTTTCACTCTGTGAATTAGTCGGGGAGGAGGAACCACTAGTAGAACTGGAGCCACAGGAGGTGCCGGAGCTAGCACTGTGTCTACTGGAGAGAAGGTTGTTGGTGCTCTCGAGGATTCAAGGTGAGACCTAGCACGGATCTCTGCTCTCCTTGACTATAATGGCTGGTCATCATCTGGTTCTGAGAATGCAGTTTGGGAGCCTTCACTGTCGGAGTTGTGCTCCGAAACCTCAACATAAGCCTGTTGCCTTTACCTTTGCCTCCTTTTTAGGGCTCTGTCCTTCCCTTCATGGGAGGATTGGCTTCTCCTTCATTAATCACGATTCCCCGTGCTCTCTTCTGGGGGCGGCATGTCAAGGTTGGTTCTAGCCATATATCCAAAAGCATCACAAAATTTAGAAACAATTCAAACAAAATTGCAGAAAAATGGTTGCAGACAGACTCGTCGAACCGGTCGGCAAGTCGCCGAATTACTTTGGCGAGCCAAATCGGACTCGTCAAATGGATTGGCTTTAAAATTTTTGAGAAAAATGGCATGTCAGCGATGAGAATGGCCTTTCGGTGAGCAAGGACTAGCCCCCCAAAAGTTACAGTCTATTTTAGGGGTTAGGGGTGCAGAAAGGGCAATCAACAAGGACTTTCGGTGAAACTTAAACTTCTCGCCGAAAGTTCCAGAACCCACAATCCATTTTAGCATGAAATTAAAGGTGATATAGGGGAATTCAGTGAATCGTTGAGTGGTTCGACGAGCTTGACCCAGCTCGCCAAACGACCCTACGTGCCTACTTTTAACCATTTTTTCCAAATTCAACCCCGTAGCCCCTAAAATCAATATCAAAACATGCACTCCTTCAATTAAACCTAGACCCATAAGACCCATGCCACCGGGATACTCAGACTTTTCTCGGTTTTACCAAATTTGGCCATTTGACGCCTTTTGCCCTTAAGAAAGACGTCAACTGCTCCATCATTGGGGAAAATACGTCATTTGACAAAAATGAGGGTTAGTTAAACTTCACCCGACTAGACCCAACAACAATACAACGCAATCCAACAAGATTTTGATCACTTTTAGCATGACAATTCGGGAATCAACAATATAGACAATTTAGGCAAGATATTCAAATAATACACAGGCATTCAAGCATACAATTACGATCAGAGATACCCAGCACACATCACTAAGATAAGAACAATTGCAAATGAGTAAAAATTGCTAAATATAAGTTCATGGTTTGGAAAACCAACCTTTTATGCCAAATATATAAGTTGTAAAGCTAGGTGGCACAATATCCACTTCAAACACACAATTGACGACTAATATGCGATAAAAACACAAGAATATAGGAAAATATAGTATGGGTGTGAGTTTGGAAAGTTGAAAAGTGAGAGAATGTGAAATATTTTGAACTTCTAAACTTTTTGCCTTTAAAATTGTCCAGTTCTCGCCCATTCGGCAACATAAGTTTTTCTCGCCAACCCATTCGGCCACACATCGAGTTTTACAGGACCTTCAGTTAATATGGGGGGTCCAAACGACGGAAAATATCATGATCGTTGACCTGTTCGGTGAAATGCCGATTTGCTCCTCGACTTGCCGAGTTTTACACAGTCCAATTTCAAAATTTCTTAAGTCCAACAGCGGTCCAAGTCGGGTTCGCCGACCTCTTCGGCAAGTCACCCACTGGACTTTTGGCTCGCCAATCACCATTTTTCAAACACATCTCACACTTTTACCTGCATAATCAACACACGATTATTTCTAAAACAAAAATAAAGCGATAAAAACTTGGGTTGCCTCCCAAGAAGCGCCTTAGTTAACGTCGTGGAACGATGCAAGTCCCCACTTAGGTTTCATTCTTGGGGTTTGCCTCATTATCACAAGGAAACCCTTTTCCATTACTTTGGGTAGAGACAAGATAACACTTGGTGCATTTGGGACTCTAGCAGCTGAATGAACATGGCATGAGAGGTTGTCATCTGATTCAACATTAAGATATTCTCTCTTATCTCTTTTAACACTATGTCATGTTCCCCGACTTTGTGATAAATGAGTAAGAGTGTCTCCTCAACCTGTCTACCCTCATATTCCTTGGACTTTCTGCGCTTTTGAGGGGAAATGTACTTGTCCTTTTTTTGGACATTACATCCAATTCCATGACTTTCTTGGCCAAGACATCTAGGTGAGTCAACAAATGTGGCCAATTCTTGGTTTTTTTCTATCTCCTTGTTGGTCTTAATCATGCCATCAAGGAGTTGGACTGCTATTCATATGGTAGGCCTATTAGGCCACCCGGAGAAAGTTGGTCAGCCACTCTTCTATGATCGGGACCCAAACCTTTGTAGAAGCATTCCAGTAGCATCTTATCTGGAATTCCATGAGTTGGGCATTGCTGCAATAATACCTTAAATCTTGGCCACAACTCATGGATGGTCTCACCCTTCAATTGCTTGAAAGTTAGGATGCTATCCCTAAAAATCATCAATTTCAAAAGAGGGTGGTCCATTGGTTCACAGTTGCTACAAAACATGCTCATCTCCTTTGTTTCAGGAAAGCAACACACAAACCAAAACTAAATCTAAGTAGATTCGACTATGACTAAAAAGAACAAAATTCAACTTAACCAAAGAATCTTAAACAACACAAATCCCCAGCAGCGGCACCATTTTGATTTGAAATAACGTTATCAAAGACACTTCATCCGATTCTAAGCGTCAACGATCGTTAGTACCCAACTAAATGAGTTGGGGTCGAATCCCACAAGGAGTGGTACGTGTTTAAGATTCAATAGAAAAGTGTAAATATGTTCAAATTAGCCAAAGGAATAGACATGATCGAATAAAAATATAATTCAAATTAGGGGGTGACACGAATGTCAAATAACAGGGGGTTTTGGTTGTAATTATCAACTACAACAGCAGCAAACAACACAATAATTACTATAATGAGATGGGTTCTTGGGATGTGATTCGATTATAAGCTAATGTAGACAAATGGGTAATTGCAACTATTAGGAAATAGATGTATATTAGTGACTAAGATAGACTATAGAGGAGGTAAACTTTCTCTCGAACAACTTACCCCAAATCAAGTCATTTTCTCTCGAACATCGACAAGCATACAAAATAAGAACAGTCTACGCCTTAGTCCATTCACTCTCTCGAGTTGAATGTGTGGAAAACGGTTTAGGATTCACTCTCTCAAGTTGAACCCATGACAATCCAATACCCACAGACCATCAATCAATAATCTTGGTTTTAAAACCTCTCTCTCGAGCAAGTAAAAAACACGAAGGTAGAACTGCATTTGCAACTACAATTCTTTAATTTAAACCACAATTAATGATTGAAATCACATCTAAACAACATTTAAACTAACAATTAGCAATACCCATAAGCTAAATCAGCCCATAATCACATAATCACACCCCAAGAATTGGGGTTTTAGCTAGACATCATAAAAAAATAAAAAATTACCAAATTGTGTATCCATCAACTAGTAAGATTAATTTCGTCTTTACAAAGGTCCAAATTGAAGAATCTCAAAGACCCACTTCCAATTTCTCAAAAGTGAAAACTTCAATTCTTCAAAGCTAAGGAAAACTTTTCTCAATACTCAGAGTTCAAACTCAAAAATTACTCAAATGAATGTTCAGAATAAAATTTTGATACCTTAAAAGATTAAAAAGATACTAAACTAAATGTTCAAAAACATATTTATAGTCGCCAAAATATGCTGCGACGGGCCATTCGGCGCAGTAAGTCGGGCTCGGCGATCCGCCATTTGGTCAGTTCCATCGCCTTTTGCTTTGGCCTTTAGCATCCTCAAGTTCTATAACTTTGGGCGATCCAACACTGCATTGCGGAACCACTCGGTGACGCGCCGACTGCTCCTTTCTCTCACAAACTTGATTTTCTCTTCGTTCTTTCAGCTCGCTTCATTTCCTTTTGCAAATTAGTGTCCATGCTTTGTTCCTCATTCCAAATACCAGGAAATCAAGGATTTTACATCAGTTATTGGCACAAAATAAGCATTTGAGGACACTAAATCTATCCAAATAAAGCCCTAAATGAGTCCAAATCTCGGACTCATCAGTCAGCACTTTTGAAACCTATTTAAGGCTTTAAACTTGTATCAGTAGAGGGCATTCAAAATCATTCTCAAAAAATTGAATGAAGTGGTTGTAGCTTGCCATGACTTTTTGTGTGGATGCCCTTTACTGATACAAGTTGAAAGCCTTAAATAGGCTTCAAAAGTGCTGACTAATCTAACTTATTGTTCTATTAATTTTACATGTGTACATACACTAATAAACACTATTCTTTTTACACATAACTATTAAGTATTACACATAACTGATGATAATTATACGTGACAGGTAATATATGCCACGTTGCTGGAACCACGTACACGTAGCTTTTGTTGAATTTTCTGCATGTCTATCTTCTTTGAAGATATATTTGCTAAAAATTGATCTTAAATCATGTATCTTGTTGTTTGGTCCTTTGTCACTTTTTGGCATGAATTTTTGTTCCTGTGGGGTCCACCTGTTTATTTGATTGTTGACATATTAAATGTCACCATATGCTTGCACTTTCCTATGTTGAATCATAAATTAGTCTTGAAACTTGTTGTTTTTGCACCATTCATTTGTATGGCATGACTTTTAATGTGGGGTCCACTTCTTGATATTTCCATTGCTTATCATTTAAGTATGTTGGCACTTCCTTTTAATTAAGGAGGTATGATTGTGTTATTCCTTGTAGATCTAACATATCTCCGTTGCTAGACTCGTCATGTGAGGCTGCAGTATCTAATAATTCCATTTTTGATTCCATATTAATCTTGAGACTTAATAAGGCTTCTTCCAGCCTTCTTTTTTATATTTCTTTGGAGTGGTTGGAATCCCTCCGAGGTGATGAACTTGAAATTAACTTATCATTGCGGACTGATGGCGCCCATCCTTTAATTTTAACTATTTTTCTTAAGTATTTTATCTTCTCAAATTCGTGAAAGTCGAGGGACCAACTAATAATAAAGAGATCCTTTTGGCAATAAAGAACTTGCATAATTTAATATTTTCTGATAAGGTAGATATATTCCTTTCTACCTGAAATTTTTCAAACTCCGTTTGAAGTTGAGTTGATAATACCTGTTTATTTCCTCCGAACTGACTCCACCATTCGTAAAACTATCGGGGAATTACTGCATTCTTCATTTCTTCTGAATATTTTATAAACCAAGTGTGAGTATTGGGTCTAACAAAATTAAAGTTATACCAAGCTACTTTATAATTATATCAATTACATGTCTGGGGTCGATGAGCTTTTGATAAGTGAATAGGGGTATGTAGATGATCTACAAATCATTCAAAGGGGCTCAAAATTCTTTTGATCATGAACTTTGAATATTATTTACTATCTGGATTATTTTCCTCAAATATATGCTCAATTTCTACCTAATCGGTATATGTTAAGATAAACTCATAATACCTCCGGGGCTCTTGAGGGGATCTTTCGTCTCCACATAATTTTGGTTGGTGTAGCAGGGCTTTAGTAAGTCCTAAATTCCATAATTTCCACATTTTTTATCAACTGCAGTAATTGGCAATAAATATGACACTGTTAACTCAAATGGCTTTTTATTTGGAGTAATTCTTTCCTTTTCCTTTTGAGAAGTGGCTGCGAGATCCGCTTGTGGGTATATATCTATAGTTTCCATCTTGTAACCATCTTTTGTTTGGATTAAAATATTTTTATTGATCGATGAGGATTAATATTCTCGAAAAACTGAATGAAGTGGTTGTAGCTTGGTTGAGCTGGTTATAGGTTCTTTTAATGGTGAAGGTATGGTATAGTTTGGTAGAAGGGAATACATGTATATATCTTGTGATTTTGTTTTATCTTCTTCATAAAATGGTCTTTTCATTTTTTCTTTTGGTTTGAACGTCGGGAATGGGGGACTCTAAGGTCTTATTCCTAGTCACATTATTTCCCTAAAAAAAGCTTTTGTTAAGATTTTTGGAAGATTTCCTCCCTTTATTTGAAAATCAAAGCTGGATAATAAAATTTTCCATCTAGAAAATATATAATTTATACGAAAAATATATTGAGCTGTGTTGTAGTGATTGTTTAAATTATTTTGAAACTGGGTAACTCCTAGTGCTATAACAAATAAGGCTAAGAAAAATCTAGGAGGAGGAGAAGGTTTAATAATTTTTATTGTATAATTTTCTTGGTGTGAAAATAAATTTATTTTAAAGATATTTTTATCCTTTATGAAATTACTCTCACCTTTTGACATACTGTTTAGGTAGAGGAATATAAGGCTCTTTCTAGCACACTTATATGGATGCCATCTAATTGGGAAGTATAAGGCTTTATTTGGGTGATGAAAGAAATACCTAATATAATTTCCTCATTTATGTCTTTGGTTATCATCAAATCATTCATGAAACCAATTCCATCATTTTATATGTGAGCCTTTCGGAGTTTATAATTTATTTTAAGCTTTTCTCCTGTTGTGGAGAATAATCGAGTAGTGCCTTTATCTAGATACTTATTAGGAATTAATCCCTTTATAATGAAATTTTGATCTGCGCCTGTATCAAATAATGCAATTTTATGAATTAAATAATTTTTATTTATAACTAATGTGATAGGTATGTGGTAGCTTTGCGGTCTTACGACCGTAATTACATTAATTCCTAATTTAGATAAAGGTTATTCGAGAGACTCTACTTCTTTTGATGTTTCTCCAGGTTCAGATTTATATACTTCTGGTTCTTGATTATGTGGTAGATCATTTAATATTTCATTAGTAATTTTTTCAATTTCTAGGGTGTTAAGTCTCTTCTTAATATCATTTATTTCATCTTTTATTTGTAATAATTTTGTTTGAATACTTTGTAAAGTTGTTTCAGATTTAATTGGTTGTTTAAATTTATTTAAAACACTTGTCATATCAAAGGGTTTAATAGTTCTATGATCAGATTGTTTATCAAGAACTAAGTCTCTCAAGGCAAATAAGTATTTTTTTCTTAAAATCAGGGTCTTCAATATGATCTATCATATCAAAAAATGTTTTTTTATTACTACTAGTAATGACATTTATGGAATGATTTTTGCAGGTGCAAATTGCACTGCCACATTCACAAGGGTCTGATGACTTACTATTATCAGAACTATAGTCTATATTTAGTTGATCTTCATCGCTAAGATTTTCATCGGATGAGGAGTTGTTTTCATTTTCTTTCCAATAGTCATGATTGCAGTCTTTTCGAATCATAACCTTGTTCATGAAAACATCTTTGTACCTCCTAAAATCATCTAACTTTGGACAAGATAGATTAGATAATATTTCTAAACGTCTATCTTGAAAGAGTTGAGGTTCACCTATAAAATGTTTAGCTATGCAATAAATTAAGCTGGCAGTGGCATCTTGTCACTCCCCGAACCTACACCCTGAACGTGGCCGGCACTCGAGAACTATTGCAGGCCCCAAGCGAACCCTTGGCCTGGCTTACTTACTCAGCGGAAGACTTTACTCAAGATAAATACTTTTAAAACAAGTAAACTGAACTGCTCAAAATATAACTCATAATGTATTATAATAACATTCACTTCCAAAGTGGCAACTCAACTCTCAACTTAACTGAAAAGGAAAAGTAAAGACTCATGAACTAACATCAACTAACTCTATCTATGAAGCCTCTAAACAACTGAGATGGACGTCGGGACAAGACCCACGACATCCTAATGAACTAAAATACTAAAAGAAATAAAAAGGATCCTCCGGAAAGCTAGGAGGCTCATCAATTAACTCGGAGTGCTCAACCTGATCAACGAGGTGTTGGATGTTAATCCTGGTTACATGTGCGTGCATTATAAGATGATGCAGGTCAACTGGCATCAGTACATTGAATGTACGAGTATGTGAGTTGGGATGCTAAACATAACTTAAGCTTGAAAAGAATCTGAAAGAAACACTTACCTTGGCTTTAGTCAACTCCTGAATAACTTAACTCAATATAAAGCAATAAAACACATGCAATATATAGAAACCCTTTAAAACAGTAGAAAACAACTTAGTTCGTTAAGGAAAATGCAATAACAAACTCAACTTTACTAATATAATAAAGTAATATAGTTTCTGTGAGAGATTCTCTAACTGACAACCACCACTATGAGCCTAAGTGTTGATACAGCGTCTTGCCCACGCTGCCAGAACTGTCCTATACTTTACCGTCATATAGAACGCTTAACTTAGTGGATCCACTAGTCTATGCTAAAAGCATCTTAAGGAGTCATCTAAAAAGTATAATCCTTTACTACCCATGATGACTACATGGTTTATGGAGACGTGAGTTATCTAAAACTCAAGCTCGTCCCCATATCGGTGCTCAATACTACTCCCAAAATATACTTTAGCTCATATGTTTGTAAAACAAACTTCTTTCTTTGGTTTGAGATAATTACTCAAAACTTTGCTTAAAAGTTCTTTTGGAAATCTTAGTTTCCTCTTTACTGAAAAACTAGCTCAAAGGCTCTTTTGGAAATCAAGGTTTCCTCTTTACTTGAAAAAAAAAACTAGCACAAAGGCTCTTTTTGAAATCTCAGTTTCCTTTCTTGTTTAAATGTGAAAACATTTAATCTTTGGGAATTCATAGTCCCGATATACTCTTTTTAAGAAATGACTTCAATGTTTACTCAAGACTCAACTCAAAACTTAAGTCTTAAAACAAAGTTAAAACATTTGTAAAAGACTTTTGAAAACTTTATGAACTTCTCTTGACTTGACTCTTAACTTCTCTTGACTTGACTCTTAAATTTCCTTGAATTGAATTATGGATTCAAGGATTGTGATTTGTGATAGGAAGGATCTCATGATGTTTAGGAATGATTTTAGATAGATAAACATGAGAAACGATCAAGAAATCACTGTCTTGGAACAAGTCCGCGACGCGGAGATGCTTTTAAATAATTGTTCGCGAAATTTAATTTTGAAATAGAGGAGTCAGCGTTCTCTCTGCGACGCGGAGAGAAAATTTTCACCCTGAAGGAACAGGTCCGCGTCACGGACCTGGAACCTGTTCCTTGTCTGACTTTTTCCTTTTTCGTTTTCCAGCCCCAATTCGCCTAAACTCGACTATTGTTCTCAAATTCATTTTAGATTCAGATACCCAGTATACGTACTCTAGAACCTAACTCAAAACAACTCTAAAACTCAACGTAAAGATCTTAGAAACTCCTCAATTCAGCCCAATTCAAGAACGACATTCAAATTCAAGAATACATATTAAGAACATCAACTTTCAAACTCTTTTAGGACGAATTTCACTGAAATAAACATGCTTGACGCGTGGGTGAACGAACCCAATGCTATGAAAGACTCACATACTTTGTAGGATCAATTCCTTGGCGAATCTTGCTTTTTCTCTCCTCATTTCTCTTTTTTCCAAGCCCTAGCGTGAAACTTCAACTTTTCTAAACTAGAAAAATCTGATTTTTACCCCAATTAACTCCTAAAAACGAATTAGAATAATTAGGTAAGGAAAAGACTAAATTACCCTTCCAAATCCGGATTAGGCTTTCCTTATTCAAACTGCCCAACTTCCAAAGGGCATAACTCACTCATACGAACTCGGAATCGTGCAAACTCAACAGAATTGGAAAGATTATTCCAAGAGTTTTCCAACCATATCTGGAAATACATCCAAATCGTCCTGCGCTAGGAGTTATGGCCATTTGAAGTTGACCAAAACTTAACTTATTCTAACTTAACAAAATTTTCCAGATTTTCATTCTTTCCAAAAATGACTATTTCCAATTATTAGTTTCTTCCTAGTTATTTCAAATTGCAAGATTCTACACATATTCCAAAATTTGATTTTCTATAGTTTGTCCTCCAGACTCAGTTTTAATTATAGGGATAATAATAGTGGCGTCCACTACCTTTTGCCTATTATCTTCGGTGAGGTAGTTGTCCCACCAATTCTTTAATGTGCCAGTAAATCCATCAGTAATTGAAGTAGCAGCATGTTTATCAGATAATTTTTTCATTTTATATGTCGTAATGTCCATACCCATTTCATGTAATTTATTATATATTTGATGTTTCGCGAATCCATCAATATTTCATTCCGCAATTTCACCTCCAGAGTGTGAAGTATGAGATAGAAATTCATTTTCTTCATACTGCATATCCGGAAAGGAAGGTCTCTTGTAATAATTCTTTTTGGTGGAATAATTAGAACTTAATTTATTAATTTCACTATCACAATCTTTGGAAAAAGTATTTATGGCCTTGGATTTTAACATTCCTATAAGTTCATCTGTAATTTTAAACTTTTCTTGAAAGTTAGGAAATTTATCTTTGGAAAATTCGGGTAATTTAAATATTAGATGAGTTTCTAAATTCTTATTTTTATCCTTGTAAAAAGAACTTGGTTTATCCTTAATATCTGATTTATTATCAGCTCTTAAGATTTGATTAGAGACCACGTAGAGTAGTTGATTTGTATAATTATTTTGTTGCAGTATTTTAATTATATCCTTATTTGTGGGATCACCTTTTGTGTCTATTAGATCCATCTTGAAGGGTGAGGCAGTAATTACTTTACCCTCTATTGGTAAAGTAATTTCTTCTAATGTGGGAATTGTAGACTCAACTACTTAATTGTTTGTTGTATACCATTTATTAACAAGCATATTTAACGACTCGTTTTGGTCGTCTAATTTTCCTGTACATTCAAACCATCTAAAAAATTATATGTTACATTTTAATCTTTTCATAGCATTGAACCCTTGATCTCTAAAGGCTAATCTTTCTGCTAAAGAATATCTTTGTATATACCATTGTTTTTTGATGGAATTTTCTGGACTAGTCTAAAGTTTATTTAAATATTTAATATCTGATTCAAAAGGTTCATCTAATCTGACCATGCATAATGAGTCTTTTACTCCTTGAATTTTACTAGAAGTCAGACTTGTAGATTCTATGGGTTTAGAATTTCTAAGTTCATATTCTACTTTGGGAATTGTTTCTGAGAAATCTACCCCCTTTAATTTTTTATCTATCTCTTCTAACGATATTTCATCTTCCTCTTTGTTTATGGAGAAAGAAGGTCTAGAAAATGACATTCTTCTACAAGAAGAGACTTGACTATTGAATTTCTTGGTTAATATCCCAATCTTGTAGTCGTAGAGCCAGACTCGGAGGGTGTTCCCATCGCCAAGCCTAGAGGAATAACATAAAAGAAGGTTAGTTAAAAAGGTAACAGTAATTACTACACAAAAAATTTATTATTTCGATAGTAACCTTTAAAGTAGACATTTAAGCCCAAGAATAGTGTTCTTCTCCCCGCTAGAGTTTTCATCAATTTAAAATGAATTCACCTACGCATCAAAATATTTTAAATAGTATTAACATCTCTCCCACCTCTAATAAAATTTCTAAAATTGAAAGTGATCTACAAAATTTAAATATTCCAAAAGAACACTTTAAAAAGGTTTATAAAACAAGACACTTTGATTATAATATTAAGACTTCTGAGTCTATTATTGCCATTAATAAAAATATTGAGACTATTAAATTGTTAGCAGCTAACTATATTAATAGGTATAAGAAAAATTATAAATTTATTCATATAGGACTTGTCCAAGTAGCAGTCAAACCATTATATAGATTGGGTTTAGATGTACCCATATGTCTTTTCTTAAGAGACAATAGGTTATTAAATTTTGATGATTCATTATTAGCAGTACTACAAAGTAACCTTGCAAATGGCCAGGTATACTTTAATTGTTATCCTAATTATTCAATAGATATTAATGATCAAAATGTAATAGACACATTAACATTAAATGTTAAAATTAAAAATATGAATAGTAAGGCTAATACTAGAGAAATAGCCATAATATATAGAGTATATTATAGATTAATGAAAACTACCTTAGCCCCTAAGGCCAAAATGATAAGTAATAAAGGAGTTACCATGCTCATGAAAGCAAATCATAACCATAATAACATCTTTCTCCCAAAGATTATAAAATGGGATGATGTATTGACAAAAGATGATTGGCATTTCAACTCCTTAACGGAGCTAGAAATTGAAGAAGAAAATGCAAACATTGACCAAGTAATTCAATTTACAAATGGATCAATAGATTTCAAATTTATACGATCTCAATTGTCACGCCCCGAGCCTACACCTTGGGTGGGAATGACACTCGAGAACCATTTTTGGCCCCAAGATAACCTTTGGCCTGGCTAGACTCTCAGTGGAAGACTCTAGGCATTATTACAATGAACAAATGCACTTATAAAATAGTTGTCTCAAATTAAACTCAAAACGTTTAAGGATAAAATATTCAACTAGCCATAGATGGCAACTCAAGTCTTAACATAATAAATAACAATGTAAAGACAACTGAACTACATAACAATATAAAGCCTCTAAAACAAGGAGGGATGTCGGGACAAGACCCCCGAACATCCTAACAACTAAAGTACTAAAGCAATGAAAAAGGATCCCTCTGGAAAGCAATGAGGCTCACCAACTGACTCTGAGTGCTCAACTGGATCAACGAGGCGTTGGATGTTGATCATGGTTACCCGTGTCTACATCATAAAATGATGCAGGCCAACGACATCAGTAAATTGAATGTACAAGTATGTGAGGGGAATACTAAAACACGACGTAAGCTTGAAAGGAATCTGAAAAGAGCACTTACCTTGGAAACTCAACTCATAAATAACTCAACTCAAATGCAAGATAAAACACAATAAAGGTGCAGTTTATACAAAGCATTTAAAACAGTAAACAACAACTCAATTTGTTAAAGAAATTCAATAACAACTCAATTTGTTAAATAAATTCAATAACAACTAAATTTACTCGTATAATAAAGTAATATAGCTATTGTGGGAGTTTCTCTAATCTACAACCACAACTATGAGCCTAAGTGGTGATACAGCATCTTGTCCACGCTGCCAGAACTGTCCTATAATTTTCCATCATATAGAATGCCTTAACTAAGTGGATCCACTAGTGTATGCTTAAAAGCACTAAGAAATCATCAAAAAAGTATGATCCTTTCTTTGCCCATGATGGCTACATTGTTTATGGAGACTTGAGTTATTTTGAACTCGCATTTCCATAACGGTGCTCAATACTACTTCAAAAATATACTTATCTCATATGTTTTTAAAACAAAACTCTTTCTTTGGTTTGAGATAATTACTCAAAACTTAGCTTAAAAGTTCTCTTGGAAATCGGTGTTTCCTTTCTTGCTGAAATGTGAAAACATTTTAACTCTTGGGAATACTTAGTTCATGTATAATCTTTGAATAAATGATCTCTTACTATTATTCTTTAGTTAACTCAAAGTTTAAGTCTTAAAACAAAGTTAAAACGTTTGTGAAAAACTTTTGGAAATACTCTATGAACTTCTCTTGACTAGACACTTAACTTTCCTTGAATTGAATTTATGGATTCAAGGATGGTGATTTGTGATAAGAAATATCGCATGATGTTTAGGAGTGTTTTTAGATAGTTAAACATGAGAAACGATCAAGAAATCCCTGTTTGGGAACAAGTCTGCTATGCGGAGATGCATTTAAATATTTGATCGCAAAATTTATTTTTGAAACAGTGGAGTCTGCGTCTTCTCCGCAGGGCGGAGGTGATTTTTGTTCACTGGGGGAGCAAGTCCGCGACACAGACTTGCGTGCCAAAACCTGCTCAACTTTTTCCTTCTTCATTTTCTCACCCCAATTCACCTAAATCTGGTCCTTTTTCTCAATCCCTCTTTAGATTCAAATACCCAATATATATACACAAGAATCTAACTCAAAACAACCCTTAAATTGACACGATTTCATCAAGAACTCCACAATCCCATCAAATCTCAAAAATTAAAGTAAACTTCAAGAACATAATTCAAGAACATCATACTTTTAACTTTCTAAAAATGAATTTCGCTGAAATAAACATGAAACGAACCCAACGCTAAGAAAGTCTCACATACCTCGTAGGATTGAATCCTTGGTGAATTCCACAACCAAAATTGCAAGAACTTGACGAATCTTGAACTTTTCTTCTTCTTTCTCCTCTTTTCTCTTCTCTCAAAGCCCTAGCGTATTTCTTAATTGCGTAAACTGAACTAACTCAGTTTAGACCCCACATAACTTACTAAAAATGGAATAATTTAATTGTGTAGGGAAAATACCAAACTACCCTTCAAATATCCGGATTAGACGTTTCTTATTCGAACAGCTCACTCATACAAACTCGAAATTGCACAAACTATAACCTTGCCATTCTGCATTAATACACACCCAAACCATTTCTAGACGCATGACAATAAACAACAAAGCCTTGTGTACCTTCTGGTAAGGTCAATATTGGGGTAGTAGTCAACCTCTATTTCAATTCCTGAAAGTTTTTCTCACAAGCTTCAGACCATTGAAATTTCATTATTTTCTGAGTTAACTTGGTCAAAGGGGATGAAATAGATAAGAACCCCTCTACTAAAAACTTCTATAATAGCCAGCCAAACCCAAGAAATATCAGTTGGAGATGTGGGTCTAGGCCAATTCTGCACTGCCTCTATTTTCAGGGTATCAGCTTTAATTCCCTCTCAAGAGACAATGTGACCTAAGAAGGCCACAGACTCAATCCAAAACTCACACTTAGAGAACTTGGCATATAACTATCTATCTGTTAAAGTTTGGAGAACTATTCTGAGATGACTGGCATGATCTTCTTCATTTCTTGAATATGATAACAAACATATCTAAATAAGGTTTGAATACTCTATTCATAAGGTCCATGAATGTTGCAGGCGCATTGGTCAAACCAAAGGACATAACTACAAACTCATAATGACCATAACGGGTCTTAAATGTTGTCTTTGGAATATTAAATTCCCTTACCCTCAACTGATGGTAGCCTGATATGAGGTATATCTTAGAGACACAAGTAGCACCTTGAAGTTGATCGAAGAGGTCATTAATTCTCGAAAGAGGGTACTTATTCTTGATGGTAACCTTGTTCAACTGGCGGTAGTTTATACACATCATAAGGGAATCATCATTCTTCCTCACAAACAAGACCGGAGCACCCCAAGGAGAGATACTTGGTCGAATAAAACCCTTATCAAGGAGATCTTTCAACTGCTCTTTTAAATCTTTCAACTCTGCTGGAGCCATTCTATATGGCGGAATAGATATAGGACGAGTATCTAGAAGAATATCTATACCGAAGTCTATTGCTCGACTTCTGGAAACTCTTTTACTACTGAAACTAACTGAATATGAGATATCTCAACACCTGAGTCATTAACTCAGACTAAATGATAGACACGCCCTTTGGAAATGAACTTTCTCGCCTTACGATATAAAATAAATGACCCTTAGGCACTGCTGAAATACTACTCCACTCTATAACTGGCTCATTAGGAATTTGAAACCTAACAACTCGAGTTCTACATTCAATGGAGGCATAACATGCATGAAGCCAGTCCATACCAAGAATGACATTGAAATCTACCATGTCTAACTCAACTAAATCAGCCATGGTGTTCTAGTGATTGATGGAAATGATACAATCACGATATACTCGCTCAGCTAGAATAGACTCCACAACATGTGTAGAAACACAACAGGGTTCAAAAAGTTTCTCAGGAAGAACATCAAAATTATTTGCAACATAAGGAGTCACAAAAGATAAACTTGCTCCTGGGTATGGCAAAGCATAAATATCAAGAGTAAAGACTTTGATCATACTAGTGACAACATCTGGAGAATTCTCGTGCTCTTGACGACTAGTGATTGCATAAAGGAGGTTTGCTCCTCCGCCAGTATTGGAAGTAGCTCCTCTAGGTACAGCCTTGTCTGGTGGAGCAACTTATGAAGATTGGGCCCTATTGCCATGATTTCCATTACCTTGCCGGTTCTTAGGACACTCTTTCATGAAGTGACCCTATTGTCCACACTTGAAACAACCTGTGGAGCCATCGCGACATTTACATGGGTGGGTTCTACCACACTTAGTACATGCCTTAGCACATGCAGGAGCCCAGTTACCTCATTGTGCCACACTACCCTATGACTGGGAAGGTCTAGCCCTGAAGTGTTGGTAACTCTGACTATTATACTCACATTTGTTTCTGGGTGCAAGTGCACTAGAAGATGATGGAGCAAGTCCCCATTGCTTTTGTTGGGAAGAAGACCAATTCACATTATTTCTCTGTTGCCCGGACTCATTCCCTGTCTTTGCCTTCTTGTTTCTAAACTCCTCCCTATCCTTCAGCTTCTCTTCCTCAGCCTGCTGCACATAAACCATCAACCTTGCTATATCCATGTCCCCAATTAGCATGGCTGCTTTGCCCTCTTTGCTTAATAGACAGGACAACCCAACAACAAAGAGACTCATCATGCTCATCATATCCGCAATCATCTCCGGAGCATATCGGGACAGTTGGGTGAACTTCAAACCATACTCATGAACACTTTGTGAATCTTTTTTAAGAGTGAGAAACTCTCGTACCTTTGCCTCTTTCAGTTCTCGAGGAAAAAAACTCCCCAAGAAGGCCTCTTCAAAACAAGCCCAACTCGCAGGTGGTGCTCCCTCAACTCTACCCTTCTTCCACTGGTCAAACCAAGTCCTAGAAACATTCTTCAGTTGATATGTTGCTAGTTCTACTCGTTCAGCATCGACAACGTGCATAACTTGAAATACCTTTTGTAGCTCCTCCATAAAGTTCTCTGGATCCTCACTAGTGCTTGAACCAGTGAAACTTGGAGGATTCATCCTCAAGAACTCTCAGATCCTCAAAGTATTAGTCATTTGCTATCTATATCTTCTTTGTTGCCCAACCTGGTTAGTCACAACTTGGCTCAACATTCGAATCGCTTCCCTGAACTCAGCATTGGTAACTTCTCCTTGGGGTTGCTCTTCAGGTGCATTAGCTACCCCTTGCTCCTCAACATTACACCTAGCAGTACGACCTCTGACAGCTCTTCGTAGAGGCATAATTAACTGAAAGACACGCACAAGCACGAATTAGAAAAAACTTTTTAGATATCAAACTCTAACACACGAAATGAGTGTGAAAGAAGTGAGGTAATTTCCTAAGTGTTGCAGCCTCCTAATTATAGATGTGGCGTGCTTCACACCGATAACTAGGACTCTACAGACACGGGTTCATAGACTCCCTAGGGCTCTTGAACTCTGTGATCTGGTACCAAGTTTTTCATGCCCCGAGCCTACACCCTGGGCTGGACTGGCACTCGAGAACCATTTTTGGCCACAAGCGAACCCTTTGCCTGGTTAGACTCTCAGCAGAAGACTCTAAGCATTATTACAATGATCAAATGCATTTATAAAACAATTGTCTCAAATTAAACTCAGAACGTTTAAGGATAAAACATTCAACTAGCCATAGATGGCAACTCAAGTCTTAACATAAGAAATAATAATGTAAAGACAAATGAACTTCTAACTGTCTATGAAGCCTCTAAAACAAGGAGGAATGTCGGGACAAGACCCCCAATAATCCTAACAACTAAAGTACTAAAACAATGAAAAAGAATCCCTCCGGAAAGCAAGGAGGCTCTCTAACTGACTCTGAGTGCTCAACTGGATCAACGAGGCACTGAATGCTGATCTAGATTACTCGTGTCTGCATCATAAAATGATGTCAGCTAACGGCATCAGTACATTTAATGTACGAGTATGCAAGGGGAATATTAAAATATGACGTAAGCTTGAAAGGAATCTGAAAAGAGCACTTACCTTGGATTTACTCAACTCATGAATAACTCAACTCAAATGCAAGATAAACACAATAAAGGTGCAGTTTATACAAAGTATTTAAAACATTAAACAACAACTCAATGTTTTAAAGAAATGCAATAACAACTCAATTTACTCATATAATAAAGTAATATAGCTATTGTGGGAATTTCTCTAACCGACAACCACCACCATGAGCCTAAGTGGTGATACAGTGTCTTGCCCACGCTGCCAAAACTGTCCTATACTTTTCCGTCATATAGAACGCCTTAACTAAGTGGATCCACTAGTCTATGCTTAAAAGCACTAAGGAATCATCTAAAAAGTATGATCATTTCTCTACCCATGATGGCTACATGGTTTATGGAAACTTGAGTTTTTATGAACTCGTATTTCCATATCGGTGCTCAATACTACTCCCAAAATATACTTAGCTCATATGTTTTAAAACAAAACTCTTTCTTTGGTTTGAGATAATTACTTAAAATTTAGCTTAAAAGCTCTCTTGGAAATCGTTGTTTCCTTTCTTGCTGAAATGTGAAAATATTTTAACTCTTGGGAATACTTAGTTCCCGTATAAGCTTTGAAGAAATGAGAAATTACTCTTATTCTTTAGTTAACTCAAAGCTTAAGTCTTAAATCAAAGTTAAAATATTTGTGAAAGACTTTTGAAAAAAATCTATGAACTTCTATTGACTTGACTCTTAACTTTCCTTGAATTGAATTTATGGATTCAAGGATTGTGATTTGTGATAGGAATTATCTCATGATGTTTAGGAGTGTTTTTTGATGGTTAAACATGAGAAACGATCAAGAAATCGCTGTCTTTGGGACAAGTCTGCGGCACGGAGATGCATTTAAATATTTGATAGCGAAATTTATTTTTGAAACAGAGGAGTTCGCGTCTTCTCCGCGACGTGGAGGTGATTTTTGTGCACTTGGGGAGCAAGTCCATCGCGGACTTGCGTGCCAAAACCTGCTCGACTTTTTTCTTCTTCGTTTTCTCACCCCAATTCGCCTAAATCCAATATTTTTTCTCAATCCCTCTTTAGATTGAAATAGCCAGTATATATACACAAGAATCTAACTTAAAACAACCCTTAAATCAACACGATTTCATCAAGAACTCCACAATCCCATCAAATCTCAAGAACTAAAGTAAACTTTAAGAACATAATTCAAGAACATCATACTTTCAACTTTCTAGAAACGAATTTTGGAGAAACAAACATGATTGGTGTGTGGGTGAACGAACCCAACGCTATGAAAGTATCACATACCTCGTAGGATTGAATCCTTGGCGAATTCCACAACCAAAATCGCAAGAACTTGACGAATCTTGAACTTCTCTTCTCCTTTCTTGACTTTTCTCTTCTCTCAAAGCCCTAGCATATTTCTTAATTGCGTAAACTGAAATAACTCAGTTTAGACCCCACATAACTTACTAAAAGGGAATAATTTAATTGGGTAGGAAAAAGACCAAACTACCCTTCAAAAATCCGGATTAGACTTTCCTTATTCGAACAGCCCAACTTCAAATGGGCATATCTCACTCATACGAATTCAGAATTGCGCAAACTCGGTGGCGTTAGAAAGATAATTCCAAGATGTTTCCTACGGTATCTGAAAGAACAGCTAACTCATCCTGATCTAGGAGTTATGGTCGTTTGAAGTTGACCCAAAACTCAAACTTAACATAACAAATTTCCAGATTTTTCATTCTTTCCTAAAATGACTATTTCCAATTATAACTCTTTCTAGTTCTTTCAAATAGCGAGGTGTTACACCAATCTTGTAGTCAAGTCTCTTCTATTAGAAGAATGTCACTTTCTAGGCCTTTTTTCTCCATAAACAAAGAGGAAGATGAAATATCCTTAGAAGAGATAGATAAAAAATTAAAGGGGGTAGATTTCTCAGAAACAATTCCCAAAGTAGAATATGAACTTAGGAATTCTAAATCATAAAATCTACAAGTCCCATTGCTAGTAAAATTCAACGAGTAAAAGACCCATTATGCATGATAATATTAGATGAACCTTTTGAACAAGATATTAAATATTTAAATAAACTTTAGACTAGTCCAGAAAATTCCATCAAAAAACAATGGTATATACAAAGATATTCTTTATCAAAAAGATTAGCCTTTAGAGATCAATGGTTCAATGACATGAAAATATTAAAATGTAACATAGAATTTTTTAGATGGTTTGAATGTACAGGAAAATTAGACGACCAAAACGAGTCGTTAATATGCTTGTTAATAAATGGTATACAACAAACAATAAAGTAGTTGAGTTTACAATTGCCCCATTAGAAGAAATTACTTTACCAATAGAGGGTAAAGTAATTATTGTCTCACCCTTCAAGATAGATATTAATGACACAAAATGTGATCCCACAAATAAGGATATAAATAAAATATTGCAACAAAATAATTATACAAATCAACTACTCTGCGTGGTCTCTAATCAAATCTTAAGAGCTGATAATAAATCAGATATTAAGGATAAACCAAGATCTTCTTACAAGGATAAAAATAAAAATTTAGAAACTCATCAAATATTTAAATTACCCAAATTTTCCAAAGATAAATTTCCTAACTTTCAAGAAAAGCTTCAAATTACTGATGAACTTATAAGAATAATTACTGAAAAGTTAAAATCCAAGGTCATAAACACTTTGTCCAAAGATAGTGATAATGAAATTAATAACTTAGGTTCTAATTATTCCACCAAAAAGAATTATTACAACAGACCTTCCTTTCCGAATATGCATTATGAAGAAAATGAATTTATATCTCATACTTCACACTCTGAAAGTGAAATTGCAGAATGAAATATTGATGGACTCGTGGAACATCAAATATATAATAAATTACCTGAAATGGGTATGGCCATTACGGCATATAAAATGAAACCTTTATTTGATAAACAAGCTGCTACTTTAATTACTGTCGGATTTACTGGCACATTGAAGAATTGGTGGGACAACTACCTCACCGAAGATAATAGGTAAAAGGTAGTGAACGCCACTACTATTATCCCTATAATTAAAACTGAGTCTCGAGGACAAACTATAGAAAATCAAATTTTGGAAAATGTCACTGCCAGCTTAATTTATAGCATAGCTAAACATTTTATAGGTGAACCTCAATTCTTTCAAGATAGAAGTTTAGAAATATTATCTAATCTATCTTGTCTAAAGTTAGATGATTTAGGTGGTACAAAGATATTTTCATGAACAAGGTTATGATTCGAAAAGACTGCAATCATGACTATTGGAAAGAAAAATTTATTACTGGTTTACCAATTCTATTTGCTTAAAAGGTTAGGATAAAATTAAAAGATAGGTTTGAAGGGAAAATTCCTTATAATCAACTAACCTATGGTGACCTCATAAGTTTTATAATTATTACTGGATTGGAATTATGTAAAGATATGAAACTTAAAAATCAACTGAAAAAGGATAGTAAAATATCACAAAATGAACTATGAAAATTTTGCGAAGACTTTGGTTATATTAAACTTTTCGCCATGTCAAAAAAGGCCTCTAAAAGAATTAAAAGGAACCATAAGAATGACCAAAAATCTGAAAGACCCCGTCATTACAAAAGGAGGTTCAAAAAATCTAACCTCATCCTTAGTAAAACTAGATTCAAAACAAACACTGACAGGTGTTGGGGCTGTGAAAAAATAGAACATCGAGCCAAAGATTTCCCATCCACTAATAAAAAGAAAGATAAAATTAATAGGTTAGAATTAGAAGAAGAAGTCAAGAATAAGTTATATTCCATTCTAGAAGAAAATGAAAATAACTCCTCATCTGATGAAAATCTTAGAGATGACGATCAACTAAATATAGCCTATAGTTCTGATAATAGTAAGTCATCAGACCCTTGTGAATGCGGCAGTGCAATTTGCACCTGCAAAAATGATTCCATAAATGTCATCACTAATAGTAATAAAAAAATATTCTTTGATATGATAAATCATATTGAAGACCCTGATTTTAAGAAAAAATACTTAATTGCCTTAAGGAATTTAGTTCTTGATAAACAATCTAATGATAAAACTATTAAATCATTTGATATGACAAGCGTTTTAAATAAATTTAAACAACCAATTAAATCTGAAACAACTTTACAAAGTATTCACACAGAATTATTACCAATAAAAGATTAAATAAATGATATTAAGCAGAGACTTAACACCCTAGAAATTGAAAAAATTACTAATGAAATATTAAATGATCTACCACCTAATCAAGAACCAGAAATATATAAATATGAACCTCGAGAAACATCAAAAAAAGTAGAGTCTTGCGAAGAACCTTTATCTAAATTAGGAATTAATGCAATTACGGTCGTAAGACCACAAATCTACCACATACCTATCACATTAGTTATAAATAAAAATTATGTAATTCATAAAATTGCATTATTTGATACAGGCACAGATAAGAATTGCATTATTGAGGGTTAATTCCTAATAAGTATCTAGATAAAGGCACTATCCGATTATTCTCCGCAACAGGAGAAAAGCTTAAAATAAATTATAAACTCCGAAAGGCTCACATATGCAATGATGAAATTGGTTTCATGAATGATTTCATGATAACCAAAGACATAAATGAAGAAATTATATTTTTTCATCACCCAAATAAAGCCTTATACTTCCCAATTAGATGGCATCCATACCAGTGTGCTAGGAAAGAGTCTTATATTCCCCTACCTAAATAGTATGTCAAAAAGTGAGAGTAATTTCATAAAGGATAAAAATATCTTTAAAACAAATTACTATCACACCAAGAAAATTATACAATAAAAATTATTAAGCATTCTCCTCCTCCTAGATTTTTCTTAGCCTTATTTGTTATAGCACTAGGAGTTACCCAGTTTCAAAATAATTTAAACAATGACTGCAATGCAGCTCAGCCAACACCATCAACCCCATTTTTCACTGGGTCAAAGCCAAAAATATGATGAATAGAAGGAAAGGAGATCATAAAGATAGGCGAACGACTTGACTATAGTATAGGTCAGATGTTTCCGTGAGCAGTAAGCAATAGATCTCCCCTTATTTTGGGAAGAAAATGAAATAGGAACAACCGCGCTGGTCGTAATAGATCGACTTTCATGCTAGTTCTTGCTCAATATATTTTTTATAAAAATTATATATTTTCTAGATGGAAAATTTTATTATCCAGCTTTGATTTTCAAATAAAGGGAGGAAATTCCCAAAAAACTTAACAAAAGAATTTTTCAGGGAAATAATGAGACCAGGAATAAGACCTTTGAGGCCTCCATTCCCGACGTTCAAACCAGAAGAAAAAAAAACCATTTTATGAAGAAGATCAAACAAAATCACAAGATATATACATGTATTCCCTTCTACCAAAATATACCATACCTTCACCATTAAAAGAACCTATAACCAGCTCAACCAAGCTACAACCACTTCATTTAGTTTTTCGAGAGGATTCATCCTCCTCGATCAATAAAAATATTTTAATCCAAACAAAATATAGTTACAAGATGGAAACCGCAGAGATATATTGATGTGAGCCTAAAATTATATATATTTAATTATTATTTGTCTCATTTTATTTTTTTTAATTATCCTTTTTAGTGTGAATTTTGTGGATTGTGCTAAATAGTATATATATTTTATTTGTAGGATTAAATTAGTGGAAAAATGAAAAGAATTGGAGCTAAAACGAATTAAACATGACAGATTGAAGAAAAAAATCAAACAAACAGCTTAATGGATTAAAAGTTATAAAATAATACACAAGTTAAATTGCAATTACAATTGCAATTCTGCTGCAACGTGGCAGCAAAGGAAGACACGCACCAATTTAGTCTTTACGGCTACTGTTCACGTGGAAAAAAAAATCCAATTCCTTTTGATTTTGGATTCCTAATTTAATTTGGACTCAATTATTTTATTTAGCGTTTCTATATCTATAAATAGGACATGAAAAAATTTTCTTCAAGGGAGTCAAGAACCAAGAAACAATACACAATATAATTTTTCTTCTAGCTTATGAACTTTGGAAGAGCCGCCATGGATTTCGGAGAATTGTGGTTTATTCTTTCTTCTCCTTTAGTATTTATTTGTATTCGTGATTAATAAAAGATAGTTTAACTATTGTTCTTAAATTTTTATGATTAACACAAGCATATTTATTTTAATAAATTTTGATTGTGTTTTTGAGATAATGAGTAGCTAAATATCATAACTAGGGTTGTGGGAGCCACGATGAATTATTAAAGTAAGTTTATGTATAAAGTAATTCTTGAATGATTTTTATGCATGTATTGTTAATTCTTTCGTTTAGAAGTCTTTTTAACGGTGCGCAACGTTAGAACTCGCCTCGTTGCTATTTGCCGGACCAAGAAGGTAGTTAATGAGAAAAGAATTAAACAACATAGATTTAGTGGATGCTATCTAATAATCTAATGTCAATTGGTTCAAGGGTGAAAACTAAGTCATACATTTATGTGATGTCTAATCTGAGGTAAAGGTAAGAGTTAGTAAAGTATACACACATAGCCGAACCAAGGTGCGGGGTGAAATTCCCTATTTGGAGGACGAATAACTTAGGGATATCTAACTTACCAACCTTGCATGCTAAAAATTGAAATAGATCACTAGTACAATATTCTTGCTATTTTATGAATTCATGGGGAACACATTCCTAGTTATTTCTAATAATCTGAATATAAATAAATACTTAGTTCAAAGCTATTTTTATTGTTTTTATTTTTGTTTCAATTTAAATCCCCCCTTTTTTATATAACGACTATCGAGTTAAATATTTTCTATTGACAACATTCTTTCATATTCTCTGTGGGATCGACCCCGACTCATAGTTGGATAAATATATTGCATACGACCGCTTATATTTCTTTTCAAGAAGTATATTTGGACATTATCAAGAATGGTGCCGCTGCCGGGGAATGTGACTTAGAATTTGTCTTTAGTATTTATTTTGACTTGTACTCATTTTTTGTTTTTTTAGGATTAGTTTTAAATTATTTTTTTATTATTATCATATTTCTTTTACTCTTCTTGAGATGTCATCGGAAAAAGTATGTAGTGATAATTGTTCTTGCAATTCTTGTACTTTTTAATATTATGAATTCTTATAGGTTAATTTTTTCTCAACAAGATAAGTTGTATGGGGACATGGAAGATTTTTTAATATTTTTCTATAAATCAATATGTAAGCGCATGCTTGAAGATATCTTTGATTTTGATCTCTATTAATTAGATTGTGAGTTGAGTGCAAAGATTAAATCATATGACACCCAACAATTTAGTGATAATATGTGTGAGGAAGAAAAAATACTTATAAGTCAACTTGAAGAGCTAAAAGTTGAGGGCCAATTGCTTGATCATACTTTTATTGATATTGTCATTGTTGAGAAGAGTACACTAGAGTTATGTAATTAAGTAGATAATATTATTTTTAAAAACTCTAGTATGTGTAAATATGAGGGTGTAAATAATAATAAAATTCATAAGTTAGGGCGCACTAGACCTCATTTCAATCATTTTCCACATTATGTTTAGATGATGAAATATTAATCAAGTCATCTGAGCCTATAGAAGAGTGTATGGGGGAGGAACAATGTGTCTATATTCTTGAATTTATTACTCCAATATCTGAGAATTACATTCCTCACGTAGGATCCAAGAAGTGCATAATGTGATATCTATTGCTTGGGATCTTTATTTTTATACCACCACCCCTTGAGTGTAATAGAAAAATTGATGTAAAATTAGGGGTGCAATTCGTATCTTCAAAGTGGAAGAAAAAATAGTAAAATTGATGGTATAGTGCCGCGACGTTAAATTAACCGCTTATTGGGAGGCAACCCAATTAGTAGTGTAACTTCTTATTTTATTTTATTTTTATTTTATTAGTATCACTTTTTTTTCTTTTTTCCTTTGGTCTTGTTTTTGCAGATTAGGGGAAGTCTAAGTACCCAAAAAAAAGTGAAGCAAAAGAGCATGTTTGAGCTTAAGTGAGGGGTGAAGACCCTTGATGAAAATTAAGAGAATATGCTACTAGCTAGGCCTAAAGGCCTCAGGGAGTTTTCCTAACCCTTCTTTTAAATTTTATTTAATGCTTTGGGGACATAACATCTTTTTAAGTGTGGGGTGGAGGAATGAATTCCTAGTTTTTACTGTTTTATTGACTCTTTTCTTTTTTTAGAATGGGTTCCTTGGCTTTTGTTTTCGGTTCTTTTCCTAAGGATAGTCCCTTTGAACCGAGTGTCTTTTTATTTTTTTTAAGAATAATTTTTTTTTTGAGAGAAAAGAAAAGACCCTTTTGAGTGGTGTGATACTTGTTATTTAAGCCTAATTTTTGAGTAGTACTTTCTTGTGGATGCTTGATTAAAAATATGCAGACTCTTTGACATCTAAGCTCATGGTTGTGACTTTGTATATAGCTTATTTTATTTTGTAGTTTGTTATTATCTTGTCTCTCTTAGAAGTGGAATTGATCCATCTTGATTGATACTTCTGTCATGTGTGGTGAGCATTTATTTATTCCATGTTTTGCATCTTAGTCTAGAACTTGTCTTGCATGTTATTGAAGCGAAATAAAAAGTGATGCTTTGTTTAGGAGATGATAATAGGCTTTCTTTGATTTTTCTGGTAAATTTTAGCCTTTTCTGATATTTTATCACTAGTTAGCCCTTTTGTTGGTAGCCATATTTTGCCCTTGACTATTTTGTTGAATCCCTAGTTTTTGAAATTGGTATATGACCTAATTGTTTGTATTAACCAAAGTGATGACATTACTAGTATGATTTATTTGTGATGAGTTTTAATGTTTGCTCGAGGACGAACAAAAGTTTAAGTGTGGGATGTTGATGTGAGGCTAAAATTATATATATTTAATTATTATTTGTCTCATATTTAATCTTTTAATTATCCTTTTTGAGCGTGAATTTTATGGATTGTGCTAAATAACATATTTTATTTGTAGGATTAAATTGATGGAAAAATGAAGAAATTTGAAACTAAAACGAATTAAACATGAAAGATTGAAGAAGGAAATCAAGCAAGCAGCTTAATGGATTAAAAGATAAAATAATACAAAAGCTTAAATTGCAATTCTGCTGCAACGTGGCAGCAAAGGAAGGCACGCACCAATTGAGTCTTTACGGCTACTGTTCACGCGGGAAAAAAAATCCAATTCTTTTCGGTTTTGAATTCCTAATTTAATTTGGTTTCAATTATTTTATTTAGGGTTTTTATATTTATAAATAGGACATGAAAAATTATTCTTGAAGGGAGCCAAGAACCAAGAAACAATACACAATATAAATTTTCTTCTAGTTTATGAACTTTGGAAGAACCGCCGTGGAGGCAGGAGAATTGTGATTTATTCTTTCTTCTCCTTTATTATTTATTTTGTATTTGTGATTAATAAAAGATAGTTTAGCTATTGTTCTTAAATTTTTATGATTAACACAATCATATTTATTTTAATAAATTTTGATTGTGTTTTTGAGATAATGAGTAGTTAAATATCATAACTAGGGTTGTGGGAACCATGATGAATTATTAAAGTAAGTTTATGTACAAACTGATTCTTGAATGATTTTTATGCACGTATTGTTAATTCTTTCGTTTAGAAATCTTTTTAACGATGCGCAATGTTAGAACTCGCCTCGTTGCTACTTGTCAGACCTAGGAGGTCGTTAATGAGAAAAGAATTAAACAACAGAGATTTAGTGGATGCTATCTAATAATCTAATGTCAATTGGTGCGAGAGTGAAAACTAAGCCATACATTGATGTGATGTCTAATTTGAGAAAAATTATTTTAATAAATTTTGATTGTGTTTTTGAGATAATGAGTAGTTAAATATCATAACTAGGGTTGTGGGAACCATGATAAATTATTAAAGTAAGTTTATGTACAAACTGATTCTTGAATGATTTTTATGCACGTATTGTTAATTCTTTCGTTTAGAAATCTTTTTAACGATGCGCAATGTTAGAACTCGCCTCGTTGCTACTTGTCAGACCTAGGAGGTCGTTAATGAGAAAAGAATTAAACAACAGAGATTTAGTGGATGCTATCTAATAATCTAATGTCAATTGGTGCGAGAGTGAAAACTAAGCCATACATTGATGTGATGTCTAATTTGAGAAAAATTATTTTAATAAATTTTGATTGTGTTTTTGAGATAATGAGTAGTTAAATATCA